>CM051237.1:386840612-387028112 GCA_027917425.1 Gastrophryne carolinensis | reverse complement strand
AAACAGCAATATTTTTAAGAATAAATTTAAATGAACTATACTCACCTTTCTCTTCACCATTTCACTCTGTAGCTTCCCTGACAGGCCCTCGATTCCTTCTAGGATCTATCTGGCTGTGGCTGCTTCTTTGTTGGCATCTGAAATGCAGACAGATAAAGGTCCTCCCGTCCTTCACCCTAGCGTCTCCTCAGGTGGAATGTTGGGTGCAGGTGAGGAAGCTTTTTTTCATCAGAATCGCCTTGATAAATGTGGTATTGGGTACAGCGCCCAGCGTTCACCAGACGCTGCCTGCCGCTTACAAGGCACTACCTGCCGCTATCCCTTGATGAATAAACCCCTAAGTGCAAAAACGCAATATCAAAAGAAAAAGTACATGCCGCAAAATAAATGTGCAATCTTACATATCCATGGTATCCATTGCCAACAAGCATCTCCCCTAGAAAACGGGCCTACGCATTTCGTGACCGCAAGCTGTCAATTTTTCAAGGCAGTGTAAGAAAATAAAACCTAATGCTAGACTGCCTCTTATACTCACCCAATCCCATTCCCCTGCCCGTGCCAGCTGTCAGTGATCGGCCAGCAAACTTTATATGATATAAGAGGGATTTATTGTTAATTATATTAATCATATGGATATTATATAGTTTAATCATGATTTAGTTAGCATATTGGGTAACCCCCCCCCCCAGCCAGATTGTGAGAATACAGTGTAATTTATTTTTATTGCACATTTTAAATTATGTATTGTCTAGTTTGGCTTAATGAAATATTTTTGTAATATCATGTTTGAGTGCAATTGTTAGTCTCTGGCTATAGCTCTTCATTTTGGGAGTCTGGGGCATCCCCTTTTCTTTTGTAATTAAGTATCAATATTGTTTTCTTTTACTTTAAATAAGCTGGTAATATTTTGACATTCAGATGATATCGTTCTTAAAAGCTTTCCATCCACACATCTCCGAGTGGATATGAGCAGTGCACAGAGATATAGACTTTTCATCTCTTATGTTAATTAGGAATTCTAACAATGGATTTTCTAAAGTCGAGTTGACCCTTGTCATTTCCACAACTCGGACTGCTCCAGCTACTTCATGAGACACACACTGTGTATAACTGTCATCGCATTACCTTTTTAATATGCAGATTTGGCTTTTTAGATAAAACTGGCATATCAGAGGAGCAGCCTGTATCTGTGGACCAAGATCAGAAAGGATCATAAAAGTATTGCTTTGTCAGACCCAGGTGTATATTCCTAAGAATATTTTGTAGCTATAGAAGAGTTGAGAATGACACACCAAATAACTGAGTATAACTCGTGTCACATGCGCAAAGTACAGTATAGAATTCCTTAACCAGTTTTATGTTGGGGGACATATCATATCATAATATATAATTATGTATAGTATGACTGTAATACACAAAAACATTGTGGAAAGGGCTGATTAGATCATCACTAAATTAGAATAAAACAGTTCTCCACTTCCAGTTGTGTTCAGTCCTAGGACAAATGTTGGCAAAAATACAAATCCTGCAATTAAAAAATCCCTGCTACTCCTCATAGCTCAGTAATAAATTGTTTTCTTACCTATTTACTTTAATGTACATTTCTGTAGATAGAGCTTCTCCTACTGGCTGGGTGCATAATAAAATGAACACTCTCTACTATTATAGCCTGTTAATATGCTTCAATATGCACAATATATTCAATATGCACAATGTAGTACTATGACTTGTTCACCTGCATGTTTTCAAAGTTGTTAATGAATACAGGCATAAAACATTAAAGTGGACCAACACCCACCGGTGATCGGCCCGGGAATCTATAAGATTCCTGGGCCGATCACCTCCCTCCCCGCGGGACATCCGAGATTGGGATGTCCCGCGGGGTGAAACCCCCCCAAACACCCCAAACTCCTTACCCCTCTAGACGTGCGCGCGCCCGCGCCGGCCGTCTGTGAATGGCCGGCGTGGGCACGCGCGCGTCAAGAGGGACACGCGAGAGGCGGCGGCGGAGGAGCCGCTTGTCCGCGGCTTGTCCGTCGGCGCGAGGAGAGGTGAGTTCGGGGGGTTCGGGGGGGTTTCACACAGCGGGGCACCCCGATCGGGGGTGCCCCACCGAAGTGGACCAAGACCCAGGATAGCCAAATTCCTGGGTGTTGGTCCACTTTAATATGCATGGACGTGGGATTACCTCAATAAAAACTACTGTAAAACTGTAAAAGAAAATGAACTTCCATAAAAGCCCCAATGTAGACAAGTTTAGAACAGGGGTTACCAACATTTTTTTCACCAGGTACCACTCTCTATTTTCTAATGACCTCAAGTACCACCTTAGTGATCTGTGTGGGTTGTCTGTCACTTAAAATTGTATTACAAATTCACAAACCAACTATGTACAATGCATAAAATGCACAAGAATGGGTTTCAGCAACTTTTGAAGCATGTGGAACACTTGAGTGATGTATAGATGGCGGAAGATCGGGTTAGTGTATAGACCAGTCTGCAAACTTGCCGATTACCACCTCATAGGAACTTGACTACCACCAGTGGTACCTGATCCTCTGGTTGGGAACTCCTGATCTAGATTATATTTATGTGTACTATTTCATTCTGCCCAAAAATATGAAGGTTCATACACATTCATACATATTCTGTTCTGTGCAACCCTTCCCATGTTGAGCAATTAGAGGGACAAATCTAGGCCACACTGTAGCAGTGAGATGTTAAAGAGGAACAGCAAAACCAAATGCCCTTCACAATTTGGTATGTTTGGTTCTAAGAGTCTATTTATCAACATAATCCAGTCACTGATGGTGTGAATAAAGTTGTAAAACTGCCAAAGTAATGCTGCTAATACAGCCTTGTTTTTTACCATCAGATGGAGAAGTGGCCCCGTTATTGTGTTATTTGCAATTGAAATTAAGAAATAAATGATTTTTTTAGTGATGAGCCGCATCTGCCTCTATTCTGTTCTGCTGCAATTTTGCAGAATAGTATTATGGTTCTGCATCACCCGAATCCAAATCCCATTAAAATCTATGGGTGGAGGGGTTAGGATGTGCTCTGGGTGTCTGGTCTACTTAGTGAAATAATGTATTTTTTAAATAAGTAAAATAATCTATCTTTAACTATTTGTAAAGCTAGAGGTTTCCCTTAACATAATAATGTAATTTTAGTATTTTAGTGCGACATTTGTATATAAACCTTGAGTTCTTCCTAAGTAAAATAAAAATGATATTGCCAAATAACCAACATTATGTTTAAGTAACATAAAGATCATTTAAAGGAGTTAAATAGGCTTACTATAGTTAAAGTGGACCAACACCCAGGGGGGATCGGCCCGGGAATCTATAAGATTCCCGGACCGATCAGATCCCTCCCCGCGGGGCATCCAAAATCGGGATGTCCCGCTGGGAGGAACCCCCCAGGAGGCCCACAAACCTTACCTCACCCCCGTTCCATCGGCGCATGCGCGAGCCGCGGCCGCGTCTCGCGCTTCCCTCTAGCAGGGCGCGCACCTGCGCCGGCCGTTTGTGAATGGCCGGCACAGGCGCGCTCCCTGTTAGAGGGAAGCGCGAGACGCGGCCTCCAGCGCTCAGAGCCGCTGAGCTGCTATGCGCGTCCAAGCGGCCTTGGATGCGCATACCACAGTGGCTCTGAGTGCTGTGATTGGCTGGAGCGGTCACGTGGGAGCGAGGTGAGGTGAGTATTTCTGGGCTTTCGGGGGGGTTTCACACAGCGGGGCACCCCCGATCGGGGTGCCCCACCGAAGTGGGCCAAAACCCAGGATATTCAAAATCCTGGGTGTTGGTCCACTTTAAAGTAGTGGGTTTCTACCATCCTTTTCCAAATACAATATCTACAGACAGATTACTGGTTTTAATAACATTTTTTTTTTTACCAACAAAAACAGTGCTGGTCGAATTGGACCTAAATTTTGCCAATATTCTGTTTTGGCCGAACCAAATAGAATGTGCTATTTTTCTGTTGCGTTTAACTTGACCTAAATTTGAAGCCCAATGCTAGTGAATATAAGGCATTTTTTAATGCATTTATGTATTTTTCCCGAAAAATGTAATACTTTCAATGGTTTATGCCTTCGCAGTGCAAAGTAGACTTTGACCATCATAAACACTTTATTTGAAGTTCATGATGACTTTGTTTTTGTCTTCAGAATTTGGCTTGCTACAATGTGAAGGAGTTCTGTGATCTTTGTAAGGGCATTTATTATAATTGCAGGTTGTTCTGCACTTAGTATAATTGCTTGTTTGATGTTGCTTTGCCTTTTCATAAGAACATCAGCAATTTTCCATCTTCTCGGGGGAAATCACAGGAATAAAATCTCCTCGCTTATTTACTTAGTACAAATTCAAATCTGCCACTGTGCCTATAGAGCTATGAGAACCATACATTGCTGACTCCTGAGAACGGAAGTTATAATTCACTGATATGTACTCTAGAGTGTTTCATTTATGATAGGATACTTATATCTCCACAAGACATCTATTGTAGCTGTTTCTAAATCAGCTTTGAAAATGTACTGACTTCTAAAGGTCAAGACTCTACATATTTCTACGTGCCTTGATGCACCTGCTTGCTGGGATGTAATATTCTAGGCATACTGCCTAACACCAGGTCCATAGTGGCAGCCTAGCAACAGCAGCACTTACCCAATATAATGCCATATTTTTGTAGGTAGCTTGGGATCACTAAACAATCTAGCTGGATCTCTGAAACTGAAACATACAGGCATCCATTTAATGAAGTTGGATAAAACCAAATGAAAAAAACAGCTACGAGAATATGCTGCCCCAAAGGATGATATGCCACTTTTTTCTACATGTGACTGGAATGCAAGAGGGGGAGCAGTTTGCTACATTTTTGGACTTCCTTCGGGGATTCTAAGCAGGATGCCCAGGGATGGTGAGATAAACATCTTTTTTTTAATTTTTTTTTTGAAAGATGATGCATTAAAACAGACCTGCCTTCAAAAAAATCAAATCTTAGAAAATTGTTCCCCTAAAGCCCCTCTATAGAAATCAGTGACGTACGCTATTTGAGAGGTCTTAACCCTATGCAGTTGTTGTCAGACATCTTGCCACACACATTAGAGCTCTGCTTATGAAATACCCAATCCCACAGTCAAAATTGCCTTAATCCTCTGTACAATCAAAGAGAAAGTGTTTCCTGCTGCTGTGCATTGTGGGTTATGTCAGTTCAATCTATGCCGCAGCATGGCTGGGAAAGGAAGCCTTCCTGGGGCTTCAAGATTTCTGCGTCTAGGAGAAAATCGATGAGGCAGCATTTCAGCTTTGAGTTTATACAGGGGCAAATGTAAGTACTGACAATGACAATGGATTCAGGGTGAGGTTCTGTCAGCTGTTTTATATTTTTTGGTAATCCTTCCCCCATTTGGCCTCAGCACCAGAGGAGGGGGTGCTAGTAGGAGACTGGATATCTGCATAAGGTCCGTATTAACTTGCCTCACTAAAGAAGATTTTTACTTTGTAAAAGTAGCTGATCTACTTGGGGGCTTCCATAAACCTATCAAAGACCAAGAGGCCGATTCATTAACAGCGGCAGGTAGCGACAGTTGAGCGACTGTAGCGGCATTTTCAGAGCGCCCGCTAGTAGTCGCTGTGCTTGGCCGTTGTTCGGTAGTTGATAGCGACTCAGTCGGTTTGCCATAATGTTTAATATTGGGTGAGGAGTCGCTATTTGACAGGTTCCGCGCTGTATGGGAGCGCATGATAGCGACTGGCCATAGTGACTGGCTCCCACCGTATTCATTAACAAATCACGCTCAAAAAATTCTCGCGCTGTAAAATGCATATTTAAACCCCAGAGCGCTGGCGGCGATGTGTTAAAAGTAGTTTTTTAACCCCCAAACAACCATATTTTTGGAAACCAAAAAAAACAAGTTTTTTAAATAATTTTGTAATATGAATACATTAATATCAGACGCAGACCTGTAATATCAATTCTGTACTTTTTTTTTTATTATTATTTTTACCTTAAAAAAATTATTTAAAATGGCAGAAGTGGTCACAGAATTTTTCACATTTAAAAAAAAAATAATAACAATTAATTATGAATATTTAAAGATTGTTCCATTGAAATGCATTGGAGAGCGCCAGGTAGCGAGAGGTCATACCTGTCGCTGTTCAAGGTCGGACGCTGGCGCTGTGGGCTGAGGCTGGAATAATGATGAATGAGTGGCTATATGGCGCTATCTCAGTCGCTAAGCAGGATTGGCTTGATAAATGTGTGATTGTGGTGGGGAGCCGGCGTTCTCGTGGCGGGGCCCGTCATTACCGGCCACTCACCAGTCGCTACCTGTCGCTATTCCTTCATAAATAAGGGCCCAAGATTGGCTGTGTAGCAGACCATGAAAGGCTGATGGGGGGTACTGTGTAGATTAAATGCAATGCAGTCTGAAAAAGTCAGCACTCACCGGATATACTGTAAGCGAATGTAATAAGAGAGTCCAGTTCTGAACTCAGATATTACTCCAAAACGAAAAGGTGACCATGTTTAAAAACTTTGAGCTCTCTAATGCAGCCTGACAAGGCTTGGATAGTTCTGCATGAGGAATAGGGAAACATGCAGCACAAATCTGACATAAGCCTGTTTCTTCTTATAATTCTCATACAGTAAATGTACAGTATTAATAAATCCTCCCTGATTTAGGGTCATTAACATTTGAACATGATGGTGACTAAATTCTACAGGCCAGGTGCAGATGTCTTCTAATTAGAAAGAAAGAGTTTTAACAAATATGTAAATACCGTGGCAAACCCACATATTTGTTAAAAGGGATCTAGAGTACAAAACAACCTCCCCAAAAACAGTGCATCCTAATTTGCATTTGCTGTATGCTTAGACAAAAGTACCAATACTCAGAAATAATTTGCTTCTATTACGCAGAAAACACATTTACCAGGTGACCATGTACTGCCAATGTGGGGTGCCACATGTGCCCTATAAACACTGCCTGCTGTCGGTGGTCATGTGGGAAGCACAAGTGGTTCTAGACTATAGATCCAGTGAATGTGTGTGTCTGAATTTTTAATTTCATCAGACAGACAGACAGGCTTCCCAAATTGGGAATTTGGGGGACGCAGCAGCCCCAAGGCCCAGAGGGAGCCTACTCTGGAGTTCAGATTTAAAATGATAAGTCTATGAGACTCCAGGGCAGGCATACTCGCTCCCCCGGGACACCACGATCGGGGGTGACCCACTGTGTGAGACCCCCTAGGTGTATGAAAACTCACCTTCGTTCCTGGTCCAACAGCGCAGGCATGAGCAATATTGAAAATCCTCCTCAAATCACAGACCCCATTTT
Organism: Gastrophryne carolinensis; assembly: GCA_027917425.1. Classification (NCBI taxonomy): domain Eukaryota; kingdom Metazoa; phylum Chordata; class Amphibia; order Anura; family Microhylidae; genus Gastrophryne; species Gastrophryne carolinensis. The sequence continues at coordinate 387,020,770 of CM051237.1, read as the reverse complement.
TGTTTAAGATTTATTTAATTTTTGTTGCCCAGTGTTATGTGTTAGCAAAGCATTTAAAAAAAAAACACCTCCAGCTTTTGTTACTTAAATATACATATAAATTATTCTGAGTTACATAACAGTAGACATTTGTTTGATATAGTTAGAAATATGCTGTCCTTTGTATTTTAGCAATTAGCTGGCAAAAGGCACAGGTATCGACATTGAAAAGTGGTTTGGAGAATATCAGCGAATTATTTCGCAAAAAACATGAAATCTTACTGAAAACACACTTATATAGAAGATGTCGGCATTGGAGGGTTCTCAGAATATATGTGGGGTATCTTGGGAGTGTCTGGCTTGTTTGAAAAGTTTAAGAATTAGAATTTATTTTAAAATATAAAAGTCATGTAAAAACATTATTATTAGTTGTTTTTCACATACTGGGTAACTTTCTAATGTTCACTCAAAAAAGGTAAAGATGCTAAAAAACCTAAAGTGACAATTAGGGATGAGCGAACCGGTTCGGACGAACCGAAATTCGCTCCGAATTTCAGGGAAAATTCGATTCGGCACGAACCCGAATTTTTTTTGGTTCGTGCCGATCGAACTTTCCCTGAAATAAAAAAAAAAATGCCGGCATGGTGGGAACGTGGAGACCGGCGCCGCTCTCAGCTGTCATCAGAGGACGCGTCATCAGAGGGCGACTGAGAGCGACGCCGGCCTCCACGCTCTGACCATGCAGGTAAGTGTTTGCTTTTTAAACAAATGCTTCCGCCGCCCGCTGACAGCGTAGCCGGCCTGCCCGCTCCCACCATGCCGGCATTTTTTTTTTTCAGATGAGCGATTCGTGAAAGTTCGATTCGGGCGAACCCGAATTTCTTGGGGAAATTCGGCGAATCGCCCGAATCGAACTTTCAAGAAGTTCGCTCATCTCTAGTGACAATCTCTTCCTAAAAACCATTGATTTCTTTAGGGGTTCGCCACGTAAAGGTGGTGAATGCATAAGTATTCGCCAGCATTCGCCGAGCCAAAATGAGGTAGAAGTATATCCAAAAAACATGGACATCGCTGACGGAACATGCAACATGCGCAAACCCGGTGAATACCCGGCGGATATGCGGCAGATGTCAGCGAGTCGTTTCATAAAGTACTCCCTAAATGCCTTACTAAATAGAAGCATTTATGCAAACACTTGAGAAACCGGGCAAAGGGAGGATAAACATTACAGAAGGACATATTAGTTTTGAAAAAAAGGCTCTTGGTAGAAAAACATTGAATTGAAAAGATAACAAGAATGTCTTTGTTGCTGAACCACCAGCTAAGAAGACAAAGAGAGTCAATGGCACATTTTACTCCTAAGAAAAATAGTTTTTACACCTTTTTACAATATAGTACAATTGACTTTTATTGTCTTCCTAGCTGGTGATTGAGCAACAGTGATATTCTCATGTTTTTTACTTAAAGTGAATGTTTTACTACCAAGAGACTTTTCTTCAACTCTTACTGAATCACCCCCCCCCCCTTTTACATTCACTTGTTCAAAAAAGAATCTTAGAAATAATCACAGCACACTGTAGCTGTGAATTCTTCACTAAACATACCTTTTCTAGACATAAACTTCTGCATCAGATACAGTCAACTGTTTTGAATGGCTGCCCAATGACTGCCAATGACCAATTGGGTAAGTTGCGCATCAAACCCGAATGATGGCTGGAGGTCACATGATTGGCTGCCATTTGCTGACTTAAGGTGCATATATATATATATATATATATATATTGTGACATTCATGCAGGTCTGATAGTAGAAGACAGGTATATTTCTCCCAGGTTCCGTTCCTATGTGAGGTAATAGCTGAGCCTCTCACCTGTCAGGTAATTAATTAGGGGGAATGAGAGGCTGACAAAAGGAGGAAGTCAGGGGGCAGATCTCTCTCTCTCTGGCTGAGGACACAGCCCAGGTCTGTGGAGAGATTCATGTGAGTAAAGGTTGCTGGAAGTGTTTTTGTAGCTGGCAGAGAGAAGCTCTTCAGCTAGTAGTGAGGGTTTTCACTTGTCTAGTTAGTGCCGGACAGGCAAGGATTTTCTTTTGTTGCTGTGTTATCTTTATTTTGCTTTTGCAACCTTTACCAATAAAGCTGACCAATGCCCTTATTCATCAAGCGATAGCGCCAGGTAGTGTCTGACGAGCGCCAGGTAGCGGCAGCTAACGGCGACTACCGACTCAAGTACGCCCGCGGCGGTCACAATGACGCATTTATCAAGCAAAATGAGGCTAGCGCCGGCGAGAGCGACGGCTAGCGCGGGATTCATCATGAAGCCGCCTGGACCGAACAGCGCCGCTGCAAATTCCCTCACAGCGCCAGGTATGAGCTGTCGCTCCCTGGCGATGTCCAATGCATTTCAATGGAGCAATCTATAATTAATCATAATTAATTGGTATTATTTTTTTAAATTTTTTTTTTAATGTCAAAAAATCGGAGAACACTTCTGCAATGTTAGGATTTATTTTTAAGTCAAAAAAAAAAAAAAAAAAAAATATGTGCAGAATTGATCTAACAGGTCTGAGATTAATGTATTCATATAACAAAATGATTCTAAAAACATGTATAATGTTACATTAAAAAAATATGGTTGTTTAGGGGTTAAAAACTAGTTAATACAGATCGCCGCCAGTGCTCTGGGGTTTAAACAAGGAATGGACAGCGACAGCACATTCGGAGCGTGATTTTTTGATGAATATGAAGCTAGCCGTTCGCTCTGGCCATTCGTTGTCAGGCGCTCACATACAACGCTGGACCTGTGAAACAGCGACCCCCCAGCCCGTATTCAACATTACCGCACACCGACTGAGTCGCTGTCATCAAGCTAACGCCGGCCAAGCACAGCGAATACTGGCTGGCGCTGAAAAAATCACGCTACAGTCGCTCATCTGTCGCTACCTGGCGCTATTGATGAATCGGCCTCCCCGAGTCAGAGTCTGCTGTTTGCCTGATTGGACAAAGACAAATACGTGTCCCTTGACATCAGAAAAGGGCGATCCCTGACACATCTCACAATATATATATATATAAAAGCCCACTCAGAACCTAAAACTCCCTCTGTTGCAAAACATTTTTATAAAAAGAAAAACTCACTCCCATGCTCTCTCCCTGGTTTTCCATGTGTATTTTCAATGAGGAAGTATATCCACCAGCTTGACTGAAGGGCTTCTTCCTGGATGGAAGGAGAAATAATGTTACTGCATCCAATTGCATGCTTTGCGTGCTTGGCTTGAGAATACCTCGATTAAGCTGCTGACAAGAAAGACAATTTCAATCATCTTGAAAGCCTTTGCTCCTGATTTACTTTTTCCCCTAGATCTGTATTTCTTTGTTGCTGCCCTCTATCTGGACTTTGCCTATTCACTGCCTGCACTTTGACCTTTGCCAGTATATCGGATTATGCCTACCTACCAGCTTAACAGGTTTCTGAGCCTCTGCTGCCAGCCCAAGCTTACGAATCTGACTACTCTTGTCTCTGCTTTCCCTTGACCTTGGCTCCATCTGACCGTGCCTCCACTTACCACACTGCTAGGCCATCTGGACCAGAGGCTTATTGCTTGTCTACCTATGCTCCCTTGCTGGGGGCTTCTAGTGAAAACTGAGGATACCCTTAGATTCTGGGCCTTTGGTTTAAGTCTTGGGTTCTGGGATATTGGCCTCTGGTGTCTGCCTTGTGCACAGTGAGATCTTAGAAAACAGAACATTATCAAGCCAGTTTCTATCTCTCCCCTCTCTAAATTTGAGTTAGGCATAGAACAAACAAAAAAAGTTAACTTACCCTATGTAAGACGCAATTGCCATGCCATTCGCTGAAATGCTAAATTCCGCCTACTCAGTGGTATCCTATAATTATAATAATCTTTATTCATATAGCGCCAACATATTTAGTAGTGCTTTACAATAAGAGGGTTCATCTGCAAACAGAGTAACAAATTACATAACAAAAACAGGTAAGCTAATGAAACAAAAGGAATGAGGGCCTTACAAGAGGCGAATGTGAGTGACACATAAGGTATTAAGTGCTTTGTACCAGCCAATAATACAAATCTACAAGCTGTATAGGCCAGCCATAGGCTGCTGATTTAGTGCTTTATTGGAAGCAAATGATGGAATTAATGTTGCTTGATGAGGGGGTCACAAGAATGATGTAGAAGATAGGTTACAGAAGAAGAATGAGGTTAGTGGATGTGGTAGGCTACCCTATAAAGACGCATTTTTAGGGAATGTCTGATGGTATTATGAGTTAATATAATTGCTGGGGGTAGGCCATTCTATAATGTTAACATCATTCACACCCCTCTCCATTTAATTCCTAAATGCCACACTTCTGCTGTGGGCACCCCCCCCTCAAATAGTTCTCAGTGGGAGTCTGCTTTAAGATTACTTTAATAGTTATTACTAATGATGACTTCAGCTTCGATTTGTGCCTCTACTTTTTAAAGCATTTTTCTTCTTCACAAATATATCATACACAAACATTAAATAAAAAATGAAAGAATCAATAGTCCATGTCTGACATCTGCACAGCGTTGATCTCTTTTATGTTCATTGTTGATCTCAGGAGTTAAAAAAAAAAAAATCTTCTTTCACTTTGACAACAATATCATTGTTTATATGATTATTTTCAATATTTGTTAAATACATATTTAAACAGATATATTTAAAGGCTTCTTTCACTCTAAAAATATATAAATTTGTTAAAATGGAGCATCTGGCATAAAATATAGTTAGAGGTAGAGAGGATTTTTTTACAAAAAAAAAAAATAATTTGGCTTTTTTGGTTTCCTAATGCTATTTTGAAGCACTCTTTCACCATAAATGTCTCCCCTATTGCCCAAAATGGTATATAGATTTGGATGCCTGCCAATTCAGAATATTCCAATTCATCCAAACTGAACAGAGGCATATCCCAGAAATGTCCACATCTTAAAATGTGTGCCTTGTATTTCTGTGGCAGTGATGCCACCTTCACATTCACACACTGTTGCTCTTACATATTCCACAGAGCTGCACATGATAAAATGAGGCATTGCCATTACTCTCTGCCCTTACTGAGCTGAATATACCCTTACTTTATTTTTCGCCCTACAAGATGCACACAGGATTTGGAGAAGGAAAATTAGTAAGAAAATATTCTGAACCAAATGGTGTGCTAAAATACCCCCTCCCAATCACCCTATTATAGACAGTATGCAGAATTCACCATTACAGAGGAGCATCCCAAATTGCAGGTATTGAGCAGTATCCCAGTCAGTGAAGGGCATCCCAATTACAGCTAGTGTGCAGACATTCCAATTGCAGGAAGTGTGCAGGTATTCCAAATACAGGCAGTGTGCATGGCATCCCAAATACAGACAGTGTCCATGGCATCCCAAATACAGGCAGTGTGCATGGCATCCCAAATACAGGCAGTGTGCTGGCATCTCTATTGCAGGCAGTGTGCATGGCATTCCAAATACAGGCAGAGTATGGGCATCCCAATTGCAGGAAGTGGGCAGGAATTCCAAATACAGGCAGTGTGCTGGCATCTCTATTGCAGGCAGTTAGCAGGCATCCCAATTACAGGCAGTGTGTGGACATCCCAATTGCAGGAGGTGTGCAAGCGTCCCAAATACAGGCAGTGAGCAGGCATCCCTATTGCAGGCAGTGTGTGGACATCCCAATTACAGGAAGTGTGTGGGCGTCCCAAATTCAGGCAGAGTATGGGCATCCCAATTGCAGGAAGTGTGCAGGCGTCCCAAATACAGGCAGAGTATGGGCATCCCAATTGCAGGAAGTGTGCAGGTGTCCCAAATACAGGCAGTGAGCAGGCATCCCAATTACAGACAGTGTGCGGGCATCCCAAATACAGACAGTGTGAATGGCATCCCAAATACAGGCAGTGTGCTAGCATCCCTATTGCAGGCAGTGTGTGGACATCCCAATTGCAGGAAGTGTGCAGGCATCCCAAATACAGGCAGTGTGTGTGGCATCCCAAATACAGGCAGTGTGTGTGGCATCCCAAATACAGGCAGTGTGCATGGCATCCCAAATACACACAGTTTGCGGGCAGACGACGAAAACCTGGCATGGTAGGGAAGAGAATGACAGGTCCCAATACCAACCTGCCTGCCATTCTATAAAAATTCAGGCCCATAAAAATATTAACAACAATGTTAACAACCATCTCCAGTGCTCATAAATGTGATAGGAGACTGACAGGCTAGGGTGCCCTCAATCTCCCCCATAATGTACAAGTGTGGGATGCTTCCATCAGAGACCAGCTGTCTATGCTCCCCCCATTGATTACAACCTATTCCCATATTCAGTAAATGGACTGAGACACGCACAGCATCATGCAACCAACATTTATTTTTAAATATAAAGGTAGGAAATACATTTTTTCTTTACTCTACTCTTTTCTCTACCATGTTATTTGTATACATATTAGAAGCTATTATGTGACTATTGAATTATTTATTCATTTATTTTTTTATAAATATTTGTGAAACAGCTCATTTACATGGACTCTATAGGCAAAGTGCACAAACTATCATTCAGCAACTCTTCTCCTAATGGCTGCCCTCTCCCTTTCTGTCAGAATGCAGCGGCTCCAGGAAATAGAAACAAGGTAAAGAGTAGAGGCAAACTTCCTAATTCCTGTGCCATAGACCATCAATCATAGGGATTGACTGGTAGTCTATATCTCCGCCCCATTTGTCAGCAAGAACGGGCATGCTAGTTTTGTGCATCCTGAGTGTCAAGGATTTCTCATCTGAGAAATCCCAATAGTAGTAATGACCTGAATTATACTGAGAGACAGAGGCGGATATGTGGCAAACCGTGTTTAATAACAACAAACAGTGCGTACACATCAACCAAGCTGCTATACATATATACACAAAGATAACCCAGGAATCAAGAAACACACTCAGATTGCTGTGAAGTGAGAAAACATACGTGCTAGGAGTCCAAAGTCCACAATGGCTATGACAGGCTAAGGCAGAAGTCCGGAGTACAGAGTTCCAGGTTTCAGGTTCAAAGGCTCTGGATACAGATTTCAGGTTTTAGAAGACAATAACAATGCTGAACCGTCAAGGCCATGTGCTGACCAGAGCCATCTGCTGGTGGAGCAGAATAATGCAGGGGACATCAGGCTGTGGATGAACTCCAGACCTGACACTGAGCCATCACAGCCAGCTTCACATTTAGTCTCTAACCCTCCCCCGAATAGCTGTCACACCTAATTAGTGTTTCAATCACCACCACACCTAATTAGCGTTTGAATTTCCTGCTACTGCCTGGTGTGCTTTTGGTTGCATCTAGGTGTGACAATCACAGCTTTGGAACAAGATGATAGAACCTGCATATAATAAACTATAATTGATATATATATATATATATATATATATATATATATATATATATTGTAGGGATCTTCCCGGGGGATGGTGTGTTTGGACACAGTTCACAGCAGACTTAGGTGTTATAAAAGCAGGTCTTGACGTTTATTCATGGCATAAACAGTCCAGTAACAAAACATACAGCAGCAGCGTGCTTCATTTGTGTACAAACAAAATAAAGACCTAGCCCGTCCGGGCGCTTACTAACAGGTTCTTCTCACCTATCTGGCAGTTTCAAAACGCAGCGTTAGCCTGGATATCGCAGGGTGAGTTTTAGCTCCAGCAATGGCTGCGTTCGCAGCTTCCTTCACACACACACAGGCTGTTCATTCCTGGCTCAGAGCAATAGCCTGCAGTCTCTGCAGAGCTTTTACCTCCCAGGCTAATTAGGATCAGAGCTCACCTGATCCAAAACCCAAACTGGATCGGAGGGGTGTGGAATGACAGGTCCCTCTACCAAACCTACCTGCCATTCCATATAAATCCAGGCCCGGCAAAATTAAACAACACCTCAGCAGCATATCACTGCTGGGAAACAAATCAATCCTGGACTTACCATCTCACCCAGCGTAGTAACCTAGGTGAAATGTACACCCCCTCGATCACTTCTCCAGTGACATGTCTACATATCCCCCCCCTCTTTTTCAGACCGGAGGGCTGAGCATTTTGTCCCCACAGACAATGTACCCTCGACAATGCGTCAGCATTTGCTTGTAATTTCCCTGGCCTGTGTTCCACAGTGAAATTAAAGTTTTGTAGGGACAGAAACCATCTAGTCACTCTTGCGTTTCTCTCCTTGTTTAACTTCATCCATGTTAGGGGGGCATGGTCTGTCACTAACTTGAATTTCCTGCCTAGTAAGTAATATTTTAGGGATTCGAGGGCCCACTTCACTGCCAAACACTCTCGCTCCACAATGGCATAATTTTTTTCGGCCGGGGTTAGCTTTCTACTCAAGTACATCACCGGATGCTCCTCACCATTTACTACTTGTGAGAGTACTGCACCTAAGCCTGTGTTAGAAGCATCTGTCTGGACCAGAAATTCTCGCCTGAAATCGGGGGTAACTAACACAGGTTGTTGGCACAAGGCAGTTTTAAGGCTTTGGAAAGCCTTCTCGGCCTCTGGAGTCCACGTGATCATTGCTCTCTTTCCGCCCTTGGTTAAGTCAGTTAGGGGAGCAGCAACTGAGGCAAAGTTCGGCACAAATCTACGGTAATAGCCTGTAATACCAAGGAAAGCTCTGACCTGTTTCTTTGTCAGGGGTTTTGGCCAATTCTGTATTGCCTCCACTTTATTTAGCTGTGGCTTAATCAACCCTCTTCAAATAATGTAGCCCAGATACTTGGCCTCTTCTAGGGCTATTGCGCACTTCTCTGCATTTATGGTCAACCCTGCATCACTTATGGTATCCAATACGGCCTGTACCTTACAGAGGTGACTTTCCCAATCAGGGCTAAAAATGACCACATCATCGAGGTAGGCAGCTGAGTAATCACGATGTGGTCGCAAAATCAAGTCCATCAACCTCTGGAAAGTCGCAGGTGCTCCATGTAACCCGAACGGCATCACTACATACTGGAATAGCCCATCAGGGGTGGAGAATGCAGTTTTCTCTTTAGCCTCATTAGTAAGTGGAATCTGCCAGTAGCCCTTTGTGAGATCGAGGGTGGTTATGTATCTGGCATTACCCAACTTCTCAATCAACTCATCTACCCTGGGCATAGGATAGGCATCAAATTTTGAGATCTCATTCAACTTTCTGAAATCGTTACAGAACCTCCAAGTTCCATTAGGCTTTGGGATTAATACAATCGGGCTGGACCATTCACTCTGTGACACCTCAATTACTCCCAGATCAAGCATACGTTTTACCTCGGCAGATACGGCTTCCCTACGGGCTTCTGGGATCCTATAGGGCTTGAGGTTTACTCTGCTTCTAGGCTCAGTTTCAATGTGATGACAGATGAGGTGTGTACGCCCTGGAAGGTCAGAAAACTTGTCTTTGTTTTTCTGTAAAAATTCCTGAGCCTCCTGTTTCTGGGACACTGATAGGGTATCACCAACCTTGACTGGAGGGATTGGTTGTGACAAATTATTAACAGTATTTGTCGCCCCCAAGGATTCCCTGTCTTTCCAGGGCTTAATCAAGTTTACGTGGTAAACTTGGAAAGGCTTCCTTCTACCTGGTTGGTGCACCTTGTAGTTCACCTCACTGACCTTTTCAACAATCTCATAGGGACCTTGCCACTTCGCCAGGAATTTACTCTCAACAGTGGGAACTAGTATAAGGACCCTATCGCCTGGGTTAAATGTCCTGATTCTTGCAGACCGGTTGTAAATTCTACTTTGGGCCTCTTGCGCCCTCTGGAGGTGTTCCCTTACTAGGGGCATTACAGCGGCTATACGGTCCTGCATTTGTGCTACATGCTCAATAACACTCTTGTATGGGGTGGACTCGCTCTCCCATGTCTCTTTTGCAATGTCCAGTAGACCCCTAGGGTGACGACCATAGACCAACTCGAATGGTGAGAACCCTGTGGACGCTTGGGGCACTTCCCTAATAGCAAACATGAGGTAGGGTAACAAATGATCCCAGTCACGGCCATCTTTTTCCACCACTTTTTTCAACATATGTTTCAAAGTTTTGTTAAATCTCTCCACCAATCCGTCCGTCTGGGGGTGGTATACAGAGGTACGGATGGGTGAGATTTTAAATAGTTTGCATAACTCCTTCATCACCTTTGACATAAAGGGTGTACCTTGGTCAGTCAGGATTTCTTTGGGGATTCCAGTCCTAGAGAACATATAAAACAACTCACGTGCAATTGTTTTAGATGCGGTGTTTCTTAAGGGCACAGCTTCAGGATAGCGGGTCGCATAATCCATGACCACCAGAATATACTGGTGTCCCCTAGCGGATTTTACAATGGGACCCACTAAATCCATGGCTATACGCTCAAAAGGCACCTCTATAATAGGGAGCGAAATCAAAGGACTGCGAAAATGTGACACTGGGGCACTAAGCTGACATGTGGGGCACGACTCGCAGTGCTTTTTAATATCACCATATATCGCCGGCCAGTAGAACCTCTGGAGAACCCTCTCCTGCGTTTTGTCAGTCCCCAAGTGTCCCCCAAGAACATGGTTATGTGCCATGTCCAGCACCTGACGCCGGTACGGCTTAGGCACCAGAAGCTGTTCCACAATCTCGTCCTTAATCTTAGTGACTCTATAGAAAAGATCATTAGTCACAGAAAAATGTGGAAATCTTTTCTCAGCATCTGGTTCCTGAGGTACCCCATTCATGACAGCAACCTGCTCTCTCGCATTTTTGAGAGTGGGGTCCTGTAACTGTGCAGTCCCAAAATTATCCCTAGACACCTCTAAGTCTGGTATATTTTGCTCCGTGGGAGGAGCCTCCTCCTCTCCAGCCAGGACCTGCAAAGGAAAACAATCATTTTCATCCTGCACACTTTTATCACTTAGAGGGGGTAATGCAACAACCTTAGGAGTATCCTCACTCCTTTCGGGGGATTTTCTTTTTCCCCAGAGAGCCCAGAATAATGGAAAATCGCGCCCCAATATTACGTTATGCATGAGGTTTTTAACCACACCCACTTCATATTGTACGGTGCCTTGTTCAGTCCCGACTTCAGCCAGCACTATAGGGTACACTTTTGTATCCCCATGTATACAAACAACACTCATATGCTTTTTACACTCAAAGTCCCCAGCCACCAGGCTGGCATGCACCAAGGTTACGAGGCTTCCTGAGTCCAGCAACGCCTTAACAGGAAAATCATTAATTGTAACGTTGCAGATTTGCGGTTCAGTCTCTAGTCCAGGAACTGCAACACAAGATGGTTCCGCAAATAGCGACTGACGTCGATTAGCCTCACATTCCATGGGCTCAGTGGTAAGAGGGCAATGGGCAGACACGTGTCCCGACTCATGGCATCTCCAGCACCGGATAGGGCCTAGTCTCCTTGGCAAGGAGTCCTTTTTAGGGCCACTTAGCCACCCGGGACCATCTCCAGTCTTTTGCCCCTGAGACACCACTTGAGCCCTTCTTCCTCCCTCAGCACCCCTCCACACTCCCCCAATAGATGGAAGTCTCTTACCAGCTGATGGCACAGATCTGGCACTCCGGGGAGGTGAAGATGCTGTAGAAACATCACGGAGGTAGTCCTCAGTCGCCTGGAACCTCTCCACAAGGTTGACAAGTTCGTTTGCATTCTTAGGGTCACCTTGTCCCACCCAGCGTTGCAGGTCAGCAGGAAGTGCTCGGTGGTAGCGATCCATCACAACCCTCTCTAGGATCTGTGCAGGAGTAGAAGTGTCTGGCTCCAACCACTTTCTCGCCAAATGGATCAGGTCATACATCTGGGACCTCGATGATTTGTCCAAACTGTAGCTCCAGTTGCGTACCCTCCTGGCACGGACCGCAGTAGTAACGCCTAGTCGGGCAAGTATCTCCGCTTTTAGCCGAGTATAGTCCTTAACCTCTTGCTCACTGAGGTCATAGTAGGCCTTTTGAGGTTCCCCTGTTAAATAGGGCGCAATTACCTCTGCCCACTCAGCGACGGGTAACTTCTCTCGCTCAGCCGCACGCTCAAACCCAGTTAGGAAGGCCTCAACATCGTCCTCAGCAGTCATCTTTTGCAGCGCTCGCTGCACAGCTCTTCTCACATCAAAAGTCTCTGGAGCGGCTCGCACCACTGTTTGGGGGTTAGCAACCACAGGCGCCTCCTGTTTTGCTATCAGGTATTCAATAAGTTGTTGTTGGGCAGCCATGGTCTGTTCATGTCGTCTATTGGCCTCTATCTGAGCCTGTTGTTGTTGCAAACTTACTTGCATAAACTGCTTCAGCATCTCCTCCATGTTGCCCGACTGTTCTTGGAGTGTAGTTGCAGCTTTCACCCAAGACATAAGCAGCTGTAGCCAAGTCTGTCCACACCGTTGCCCCTAGCAACCGTAATGCCCGCTCCGCAGCACCAATTGTAGGGATCTTCCCGGGGGATGGTGTGTTTGGACACAGTTCACAGCAGACTTAGGTGTTATAAAAGCAGGTCTTGACGTTTATTCATGGCATAAACAGTCCAGTAACAAAACATACAGCAGCAGCGTGCTTCATTTGTGTACAAACAAAATAAAGACCTAGCCCGTCCGGGCGCTTACTAACAGGTTCTTCTCACCTATCTGGCAGTTTCAAAACGCAGCGTTAGCCTGGATATCGCAGGGTGAGTTTTAGCTCCAGCAATGGCTGCGTTCGCAGCTTCCTTCACACACACACAGGCTGTTCATTCCTGGCTCAGAGCAATAGCCTGCAGTCTCTGCAGAGCTTTTACCTCCCAGGCTAATTAGGATCAGAGCTCACCTGATCCAAAACCCAAACTGGATCGGAGGGGTGTGGAATGACAGGTCCCTCTACCAAACCTACCTGCCATTCCATATAAATCCAGGCCCGGCAAAATTAAACAACACCTCAGCAGCATATCACTGCTGGGAAACAAATCAATCCTGGACTTACCATCTCACCCAGCGTAGTAACCTAGGTGAAATGTACACCCCCTCGATCACTTCTCCAGTGACATGTCTACAATATATATATATTATTGTTTGCCTTATGTTATGTAAAAAACAATGTGCTCATAGTGTATATATGCATTTTAGTTAATATATATATATATATATATATATATGTGCACGCATGCGCAAGTAAACTTGTTACTGTAGCTGCCCATTTAATGGAGCATGCATGGGCTGTGGCCACATAACCCTATACATTTAGCGAGGTGTGTACCCGTAACATGCATTTGTGAATAGCTGATGTGGGTACACCTCACAGCTAGGGGTGAGCAGAGATGGGGCTGGCAGTATGCTCTACTCCGTTCGGCTTGCTTGACCCTTTGACATTACATTGGCCACCAGAACTGAATGGAGCCAAGCAGACTGATGGGCTGCCCTTCTGTGCCTGTAATGTGGGATTGCCAGAGAGGTGAGTCTTCTCTGTGATCCATGGAGATACACACAGCTGGGATTCCCCACCAGAGTGGAACAACACCCAGGAAAATCCCATGTGTTGTTTCTCTTCAGGTTCAGTGCTATGCCATTGCAAGATTCAAATTGGTTGCCTTCAGTTCCTAAAATACCTGTCACAGCTACGTGTGTGTTAGGAAATGACAGACCCTCAACTGAAACATCATGAAACAGGGTTTGTAATCTGTGTGTAATCTGTGTGTCTTAGGACACAGCGCTGTGCTTTTAACATTTTGCTGCCACCCCCTTCCGGTATCAAGATGTGTCTCTTTCTGTTGCTTTCTGGTTACTCAAACTTCAAGTAGTAAAAAAGTACGGAGGAAAAGATTTTTTCTAACATTATTCAAATGTTTTTTTCTGTAGCCTGTCATATAATTGTTGGAGATATTGTGCAACAGCTTACAGCTTGTCTCTGTATGTGATATGCAGCTATAGTGATACGTTAATGCAGTTTACATTTATGACAGTAGATGGGGCTGTTACATATATCTATGTGTAGTCTCTGTTGTACATTCTCTGCTGTATGTTGTGTTTCCTGTATATTGAGGTCATCGCTATGACTTTTTTCCTTTTTATGTTATCCACCATGTAAGGTGACCTTCTCTTACTGCATTCATGTTCCAGTAAAGCCAGTTCCTGTTACACCACAGATGTCTGTCTGGATCTGACTTTGCTGCACCCAGCACTCACACCCTGCAACAAAAATAGCATTAGATTTTCATAGTTGTTTCATGATTTTAACAGATACAGCAGACAAAAGCAATTGTTAGACCATTGTGTTGAGCAATGCATCCTAAACTGCTTTCTATTTTTAAAATGGCTGAGAAATCAAGGTTTACAGTTTCACCTTATGATTTATTTTCTGAATCAAGTGTGCTTGGCCCTTGGAGCTGTAATGCCCCAATTTGTAAGAAACCGATATTGTGCTTCAAACCCCCTGACTGTGCTCCTCCCTCTGTGCCTGTTGCTAGTGTTCCTATGTATTGGATAGAATCAGTTTATACACAGCAGTAGAGTAAATTCTAAGCCACAGTGTCCACAGTCTGATGAGCAATAGTAAAAGGAGGGGTTGCAGGCTCTATTGTAATGTTCCAAATCTGTGATTGTGCCAACTAATCACAACCACAAGCACACAGGCAGCAAGGGGTGATTCAGATGCCAATTTGGTGCAGTGTTGATTGAACTGCAAATTAGGTGCATTGGTGATAGGACCACTACTTGGCCACATCTATTCGTATAATAATTAGGGCTGCGGAAGAAGGAAGGGGAGAGGGGGAGAAAGGCTGTGCTGGCTGTGATGAATCAGGTTGTATAATACTAGTGTGCTCATTCTTGCTGAACCGACAAATGGGGCTGAGCTACAGGCCACCAGTTGGCACATGTGATTGGTGGTCTATGGCAAAGGAATTCAGATGGTGTTTCACTACTCTTTGCCTTGTTTCACCTTCTAGGAGCAGCTGTGTGCTGACAGGAAGAGAGAAGGCAGCCATTAGAAGGTGAGCTGCTGAATGATAATTTATGCACTTTGCATACAAATCTATGCACTTGAAGGATAAAAAGCCACTCAGTGAAACACCTTTTAACACTAAACAGAATCTGTTTTTTTACAACCTTCGTGTATATTTTTAAAAAATAATCATTAAAAAGAACCACAATTATATGCCTGTGACAACAAAGAAACAATATACTTTAAAAAGATGTGACAATCCATATCGAGCTCCTACTGCAGTGTGCAGTACAGGGTTGCCATGGCAATCAGAATGCCAAGGATTAATCAAGTAGTGATCCCTTGCACTTACGGAGATGGGAGTTACCGTGTGATGTTTGTGAGGTGCTCAGGTCAAACTTTGATGAATTGAGGCCATAAACTGCACCAGGCTCCCGAGATTCATACATCTAGTGCTGTGTACTCCGTATTTTTCATATATTTCATTCTTCTACTGTAAATGAGGGTTCACAACAAGAACAAGGAATTTCAAGAGGTCTAAAGCATGAAGTACAAAAATGATCATTAAAAATAATTGCTGTATTTATGTGAGGTTTTTGACAATTTAGCAAAAACCTTTCCATCAGATAGGAGCCGAGGAGCTGTTCTAGCAAATATGTCCAGCTTATCTAATGACTGAACCCATTACAGCATTTAGGTGATGGCTTGGAAGGTGAGAGAAAATGCTGAAATGTCAAAGACATTGACTCTACCAGAACAATTTTTATTTTTCTAGAATCCATTAACCTTTCGTTTGCTTTTTACACCAGACCATCCCCCATTTTACAAAACATGGGTTTTGATCCACTGCAATTGAGCTCTGTAAAGCCCGCAAACATTACCTTACAACTTGCTCCCCCTGGGAAATACCGGCTACCGGCAAAGCGGAAGCCCGAGCATGGGAGATGTGACAGCTGCTGGGCAATCGCATTTCCCTGAGGGAGCAAGTTGTAAGGGGGGACCTTAGCAATTGGGGTGCTCCCCAACACCCATGTTTTTTAAAATGGGTGTTGGTCTGGATTAAAGCCACTGTCCTGGTATAAAACAAAACCAGGCTTCCTTGAACTTCTTAACCCTAGAATACAGTTTTCGCCCATCCAGTTAGGTGCCAGGGGGGGACAGGTTTCCACCTCTGTACCTAAACTGCGACTCCTGTCGCCTCCCTGCCATGCAATGAAAATACACCCAGCTATTCCCAGAAGATTTTTATCCATTAGGAAAACAGTTCTTACATCTTACCAGTATTATGCAACAGTTTTCAGCCCCCAGTAGAGCAGGACTGCTGCTAAAGAGTGATTATATCCTTGACAGTGTTGGGTTGGTAGTTAGAGATGAGTAGGGATGCACCGAACAACCCTCTATTTGGTTTAAAAGCTGTTCGTCTGAATGTATCTGAATGTATCTGGCTATTCAGGTTTCTATAAACATAAATCTGAGCGCATTAAAGTCTTTGGGGAAAAATCTCCCGTCCTTCCTCCCTGGCATCCCAAGTGGGGGAGGGGGCTTTATATACCTTGGGTGATTCACCTTGATACAAAGAACAAATCTGGTTATTCTCCTTTTCCAGGATCCTCTTCTATGGCTGTCATGAAGAAGCCTATCAGCCTCCATTGCCAGCGCCGCCCAGCACTAATAGGTTCAGCTGCTTGCTGCACTGATAGGCTCAGCTGCAGGCCATGTGGATAGGCTGCTTGTGGTCACGTGAAGCAATGAGTACTTGGGGGTGGGCGGTTATCTGTTTTATGGGTTCAATGCCCAGCGGGGCAGCCCGGGTTATGCTGCCCCACTGCTGCATATTTAAGATGGTATGGTAATTTCTTTAACCTCCAAGGGTTACCAGCCACTATGTTGCTCCAGGATGGGTGGGGGCACAGGGGGAGGGAGCTGTATTGACAACTTGGAAACAGATATGTCTCACAGATTTAGATACAGATTTAAATATATTCATATATTAAAATAAACTTAGGTGATTTGAAGTATACTTTTGAGTCAATAGTAATCGAAGCTTAATTTCTTATATGTAATCAAAAATAATTAAATATGTTTTTCTTACTTTACTTATGGGAATATTATGACAGCATTTGGTCTGTGTTATATTAATTGCAGAAAAGCCACATGTGCCAGATCAGAGAACAGTCTGGTGGGAAGGTTTGGTGTCCTGTCCTTGCATTTATAGCTTCTGATCTGAAATGAAGAATTTCCCTATTCTTATATCCCTTGTCCTCCCCACCTACTGAGAATGCGCAGTTCCCTGTCAGTGGTGACAAAAATGGGATAAGATTATAAGATTACCAGACCAAGATATCTATAGCCCAGAGTGGTAAGCATCATACCACTATAGAAATGTCATAACAGGATATAACACAATATCTTGTATTTTTGGCAAAGCTCAGCAAACTGGTTTTGCACAAACCAAGAAATGGGTTAACTAGAGGCTATTAATGGTCCCAGAGAGCCATTTTGTCCCTCAAAATTTTTGCCAAGGGAAAAACAACTTACGCAATGTTTTATTAAACAGATCATCCTGACAGTTTCAGCTGAGCAGCTGAAATATCACATATAAGGCTGTTTGCCTCATTATTACATAAAAGACAGGTGCATTGTTGTACTTAGTGATGTTTTCTGAATATGTATTACTATCTTGTAAAATAAACCATTAGGGATATTTTGTTACACTTACTGAAGCACTTTTGGTATGTTAGTTTATAGGCTTGCACAATTGTTGTGTGACTAACACACAAATTGCTTCTTGTATATTTAAGCAGGCAAATTGTGAGCCAGGGCATAGAAGACATCTGTCACTGAGCTGAGATAATGTATAGAAAACCAGCATTTCATATATTACAGTAATTGGCTGCCGCTAATCCAGTTAATCAAAATGTCCTCACTGAAGGATTGAATTGTTTGAAGGATAATGACTAAGATGGCAGTCTATTAGCAATAGAAAATAGCTTTTTGCTTTTTAATAAAATACACAATTGGAGGTAGTTCACCATTTGGCAAGGGATTGAGCAATTTTAGTAAATGGACCATTTAAAGTACAATGACATCTTATCAAAAAGAGGGATATATTTAGACACACACTGAGATACAGCCTTAATTTATGTTTGTGGTATCAGAGGCAGGAATCCAATTTAACAGAAAAGTCATGTGTGTAAGTGGTGAAGTGGAAAAAAGGTGTCAGAGACATATTATCGGGTGGCACTTTGGTCCCTGTAACTGTTATACCATCTCTTTAAAATGAACTTCCTGTTTGTTTTTTCAGACCGGAAGTGATTATACAAGGCTACTGAGAGCCTCACTCTATTTAAAACTAAAAGTCTTTTAATAATGCTGAACATTTTGAAGAAGGTGGACCACCTAAAGTGGACCAACACAATGAAAAAAAAATCAAAATAGTCCAAAAAATCCTTTTACCACTCTCATGTCCCTTTAAACTAAATGAGTGAGGCTGTGGTTAGATGCACACATACACCTACAGTGTGTGAACCTGCAGTGGCTTCCAGGCATATGCAGCGAGCACATCCTCCTCATCCCCGCTGATGTTTGCAATGTGATTGCACCCCCCCATCAAGACAGCATGGACTTGCTTTTGAGAGTGGTCCAGTTATGGACTTGCAGGGGGGGCAATGATTGGCTGCTGGGATATACGTTTCCTACAGAATCCATGGCCCACAGAGCCAGAAGTAAAGATGCCAGCATGCTTCAATTTAAAAACTCCAAGTTTTGGTAAGTTTCTTCACAGCTTTTTATTAGCGCAGAGTGGGTGGGAATTTGCTTTATATGTTAATAGACTGTTGGTCCACTTTGAAACTTTCAAATCAATTGCTTGGCAGCTTACCTGATATAGTGTCAGTCCCAGTCGCTGAAAGCAATAGAAATTTCTTCTTCCACTTTGCTGCCTCCAGCATCTCCCCCCTGCTCTTGATCACAAATCGAAGCTAGACGCTGTTATTGATAGGCTGGAATGGAGCCCTCCAAACTGTCACTCAGCCCTGTCACTGCTATCACAGTGCAGCACAACACGAGGATTAACTTTAATTTATAATTATTTTGGCAATAGAGAAAAAAAGGAGACTATTGCCATGTGTAGCCCTACCCCATTCTCGCAAATGCGTTTGCACTCGCAAGATTCAGGGACCACATTTCAACTTAGAGACAGACTATTAAGGCGAGAGATTGGTGTGATACGTCCCTCCACAATTCTACCTGCGACAATTGTGCTTTTGGTGTGTTCGTCGTTTTGGAGACATGAAAACTTTTGATGAATACTTTATTGAAAGATTAATGAATCTTGGCTGTTCTTAATTTCTGGTGATTCTATAAGAATTTTTTTTCAAATATGATAACAGAGGTATTAAGTCAAGTCAAAATAGGCATATATACTAAAATGCATAAAACGATATAACATTTTAACAAATCAGTATGGGGAACACATTTTCTCCAAACTGCAGTAGGCAGGAGAAAGGAGGGACAGTCAGCTGAAGCTTTGGAGCTGCAAAAGTCATGCGAGCATGTTTTGTAACGAGAAAGCCCATGCAAGAGTGCTTTCATTTCTCGTTTAAATAAGGCACAATGCAAGAAATATTGAATGTCTTTCTCGACTGCTTTTAGATGTGTTAGATTGTCTCATATGTGTCCCCTGAATCATGTGAGAAGGTGACCTCATTGGCACAAGTATGGGGATATACATGTGGAGGGGTGAGACTTGGAGTGTGAGAACAAACCCTCTATTTAGGGGAACAAGGCAGATAGTGCTCTCCTAAAACAGAAAGTATTTGTTTGTTGCATAAAAGCTAAAGATAATAGGATTTCTCCCAGAAGTCTTTGCAGTTGGCAGTCCAATGCAAATAATATTTTTCACTTCTTAAAGCTATTCATAAAGCTTCTGGCAAACAGGGGTCTCTGCATAACTTGACTTATGACTATGGGGGTTATTTAAGAATAGATAGCACCAGGTACTGCCTCGTAGCGGCAGGCAGTGTCTGGTGAACGGCGGGCGGCGTAGGCAAAACCACATTTATGAAAGCAAATCTGGCGAGCACCTCTAACAGCGCCATGTAGCGTCCGATGTATTATTACAAGAGGCTCAGCGTATAGCGCCGGCGCTCTAGCTTCTAGAGTGCCAGGTATTACCTTTCGCTGAGTATCGATCTTCCTTACATTTCAATGGCAGTTCATTTGCTTGTGTTTAAACAGCGTGTTTGACAATTTTCTTTGCTCAAATCATTGTGTGACCTCTCCTGGCTGCAAACAAACACTTTTAGAAACTTTTTTGACTTATATTTTTATGTTGTTACAGGTGTATATGTGTTCAAAAACAGACTTTAATCCCACAGCGCCTGGTGCTCTATGCTATAGCGACCAGATTAAGAGCGCCGACGCTGTGTGTGTGTCCTTTTTTTGATATGTATGGTGTGGAACGCCGAGAGTCGGTCGCACTGAGCTGGCGCTAATTTTCGCTCCCTGCAGCGCTATACTGGTGTTAGAGCGCCCAACATACATCACATTCATCAATGCGGGCCAGGTTACTATAGCGACTGTTACAGCGCCCTATACCCGCTTACAGCGTCTACTAGCGGTCGCTGCAAGCGCCGCTATACAGACGCTCATCTGCCGATACCTGCTTAGTAATGAATCAGCCTCCACATTTTGGCACACAAAGCCCCATGTCACTATTTATCTCCAGACTTGTGTACATGGGGAGTGCATGAGTGACAAAAGGTTTTAGACACAACAAGCTTCAATAAGACTCTTGAAGAGTAGGGGGCCATTCTGTATCCTGCTGCAGTCTTCTTCCTCCTTTATTGTCGCACACAGTAGTCTTCATTATGGGATTTTTCAGATATTTTGGACTTACTATATATTCAGCACTGTTGGCATTTTTTCATCATTGGTATATACTTGGATTTTTTTGTTTTGGGCATGCCTTGCATTTTTAGATCCTAATTGTCATATATCATGTTTTTATGTTTTTAACGGGGGTTTATTTGTTTTACATCTTTTGAGGACTCATTATTTTGTATGTGCATTTTTATATAATGCTCATTTGTTGTAGACCGATAATCCTGTGTCCATGTGGGCTTATCTGTAGGTGCTGAATCTATCTTTAATATTTGGTAATATTCCACAATGGATGTTTTAAAACGTTTGACTTCCTATTGCAAGTATAAAGATTGTAGCAGTAATTTTATTTAATTGCTATACAAGCAGCATTTTACCAGATTAACCAGCATTTAGATCCTTTTATTGTCTGCCGTAGCTTATGATAGTCATTTGAAATGTATGCTCTTTTAAAGCCTGCAACTAAATGCCACTAAATGTAAATGCAAAATGAAAAAAACATTGTGATAAATATTCAGAGCTCACTTTCTGTCCTTCGTGTTACAGGAAATGCTATGGTAACTGAGACATGCACTTAATCATTTGATTTACTGTCTGCACTTAATTCCATTTGGTTATTGGCCTGCCTTTATTTGCATATAACAATGCGTATTCTATTACAGCAGATGTTATGCCAATGAAGACAAATTATATCATTTCATAATCTTTTTTCTTTTACTGAGATATATAAAAAACAGCTCATAGGACATTCATCCTTTATTTAAGATAATATATTAATATTGTTATAGAGGTCAAAAAGTCATAAAAAATACACAAATCAGTTTAAATTATTTTAATAAATGACATGCTGTTCTTACCCCCGCCAACTTCTCTAGTGCCAGGCACTGTCCTGCCAGGATTCCAGGGGTAGGATCAGAGTGATCCATACCTAGTATTTGATGTGCAGATCCCCCTTTCTTTTACTCAAGCATCCTGCTGATGGTCATCAGGGCCAGATTATGCAATATGCACAGATGGGTCCCTCCCCAGGCACTGGGAGAGATGTGGATTTATATTAGGCTGGACTTTAAAAGTCTTAATTTTTATATCTGTGTCTATATACAGTTACTTAAATGGGAAATAATTACTATATGGGGGTACCCCACCACACCTAATCCAGCCCTGGGGTTAATGCTCGACCACCAGGGAGGAAAGCTTTTATACTAAAAATTGGAACCTCCCCCATATGACTATGTGCATTATTGAATGGAAGGGCATTGAGGAGATTTCCCGAAATGGAAGTTAATGTAGTTTGTTAAAAAAAACTCTGTGTATTTTTTCTGCTACTGTACCTCCACCTGATTATCCATACCCTTCCTTGGCACTGAGGTTGCAGAAGTGCCCTTCCCTTGAAGAGCACCAGACACGTACCGAAGGGCATGGTGCTAGTAAGTCACCAGGACCAGGGGCTGGTCACTCAGACTATGAGACCTTGGTTACTTGCCCCTATGCCTGGTGCTCTTGGCTGGTTAACTAGGTGGACCAGGGCAATTCTAGAGAAGGTCGAACAGGGCAATCACTCTGGGCGCCAAGGCTATTGGGGGTGCCTTTGGCCCAACCATCCTGCTTCTTGGTTAGGACCACTGTTAGTGGTGATGGTTATGCACCAGGTCCTCCATTTTGGGCTCAGTAATGCGGAGGGAGCACTGCCTGCTGCTAAAGTAAAGGCACAAAGGAGGTGCAAAATTTTTCCATCCCGCACTAGGCGCAATTTTGCCTAGAAATTGCCCTGGCGCGGATCAAGTTGTTTTTCAAAGGTAAATATATAAATATATATTTTACAATCCCAATATCTTTTTTACTGAAAAGAAATAAATAGAAAGAAACTAAAAAGAAAAAAAAGAAAAAAAACATGCTGGCATATGTTGCATGGCTTTTAATAAGATAAAACATTCAGAAATGCGCAGAGTAACTTTTACACTGGCTAAAAGGTATGATCAAAAACTGGTAAAAGAAATTACAAAACTACTACACCACATACACATGCAATATTTTTTTAGGAGTACTTTGTGTATTTTATGCGTGTATGTGAAGCAATATGCAAAATTAAAAAAGGTATTTCTAAATCCCACAAAATAATATATATATATATATATATATATATATATATATATATATATATATTTTCAACAAAAATGTGTTTAAATGCAGTGTTTTGTGTTGCTTCAAGCCCAAGGTCTGAGACAGAAAAGGGATTTTTTTTTTTAAATGTTTAAGTATGCACAAATTAGTTATTAATACATTAATACAATTGTTTTCCCTCCAGTGTGCTAAAATGTTGTATTGACTTATGCTCTGAAGTCCTCTCTACTTAATCATACTTAATCCCACCCAATAAATCATAGCAGCATCACTGCTTCTTATTCTGGGGTCCAATCACAACAACTACCTGGATGGATTCAGATTGATGTGCTATTCTGTCTGGGGAATGCAAGTGGCTCTGAATCCAAAGATTAACCCAGCAACCCAGTGACTACCGGTGGTCGCAAAGGGCAAAGTGCTAGAAGAGGAGTGAGAATGAGGTGATGACTAAGAGCCCAAGAGGCTTGAAACGCGTCACGGGTGCTTGACCCATGTTGTTGCGTCTGGGCCAATTTAACTTGGATTTACACTTTCTTCAATCTATGGGCTATCTTTTAATGGATGAAATTAAATGCGGGGAGGCCGATTCATTAATAGCGCCAGGTAGCGACAGATGAGCGACTGAAGTATGGCGCTATGAGCGCCGCTAGCGTACGCCGCGGGCGGTAGCGATTCGCTATAGCAGGCCTCCTCAGTCGCTACCTGGCGTTGTTGGGAACAACGCCTACATTGCTGAATATGATGTTGGAGCTCAGCTTTGTAGGCGCTGTCAGTCAGTTTGACCACGCTATTCAACACAGCGCCTGCGCTTTGCTTTGCTGTGGGCTGGGAATCAAGTACCTTCAGAATTAAACACATTGCAACATGTTTCTTTAGTTTTTTTTTTATTTTGTGTTGAAAAGGAAATAAAATTAAAACAGAAATTAGAATGAAAAGGAAAATGGCCGTCAGGGTGCATCTCGGGGTGCCTGAAAAAGATTAAAAAGTGCAGTTAGTATATATATTTAAATTGGCTTTTTTGCTGTAAAAAAATATTGCATTAATTGTTAACCAACATTTGCGTCAATCTTGCACACCAACCCTAATTGTTATGTTGTTCAGCTTCCACCCCCCCTTAGAGTGGTTTGGGTCATCTTACACCCCCCTTAGAGTGGTTTGGGTCATGTTACACACCCCCTTAGAGTGGTTTGGGTCATCTTACACCCCCCTTAGAGTGGTTTGGGTCATCTTACACCCCCCTTAGAGTGGTTTGGGTCATCTTACACCCCCCTTAGAGTGGTTTGGGCCATGTTCCCCCCCCCCCTTAGAGTGGTTTGGGTAATCTTACACCCCCCTTAGAGTGGTTTGGGTCATCTTACACCCCCCTTAGAGTGGTTTGGGTCATCTTACACCCCCCTTAGAGTGGTTTGGGTCATCTTACACCCCCCTTAGAGTGGTTTGGGTCATCTTACACCCCCCTTAGAGTGGTTTGGGTCATCTTACACCCCCCTTAGAGTGGTTTGGGTCATCTTACACCCCCCTTAGAGTGGTTTGGGTCATCTTACACCCCCCTTAGAGTGGTTTGGGTCATGTTACACACCCCCTTAGAGTGGTTTGGGTCATGTTCCCCCCCCCCCCTAGAGTGGTTTGGGTCATCTTACACCCCCCTTAGAGTGGTTTGGGTCATCTTACACCCCCCTTAGGGTGGTTTGGGTCATCTTACACCCCCCTTAGAGTGGTTTGGGTCATGTCCCCCCCCCCTTAGAGTGGTTTTAGCCAAATTATGATGGGAGGTCAAATAAATTTACCCAGTAGTGCAGTACTTGGATTAGAGTGAAGGGTAGTTAGCTTACCGCAAAAAAGGAAGTGATCATCCTTTCCCTTAGCTCATCGCCAGTCTGGGTGTCCTCACTTCTTCCTGCGGGCAAGTTGGGGATTTCTGGCACCAGTGCTGTCTCCTCGGGGGATTGAATTCGGTGACATATGCAGATATTGTGGAGCACACAGCAGGCGAGGATGATCTTGGAGACCTTCTGTGGGCTGTATAGCATCTCTCCTCCTGGGCGTGCCAAACATAGAAAGCGTGCTTTCAGCAAGCCAATGGTTCTTTCCACAATGCTTCTGGTCTTGCGGTGTGCTGCATTGTAGCGTTCATGGGCAGAGGTCCGTGGGCTCCTGACCGGAGTCAGCACCCACGTTCTCTGCCCATATCCCTTATCCACTGTAGAAAAAACACAAGGAGAGAGACAGCAATTAGTACTAGTACATGTATTGGTTTTCATTTTTTAGAATTTGGCTTACTAGGCCACATATTTGAGTCAAAATACTTTGACATGGTTAATTATTTACCCAGTAGCCAGCCAGCTGGCATTTCGTTGTTCTCAAACTTCCGGCACAGGACTGTCCGCTGCAAGACGTAAGAATCGTGGCATGAGCCGGGGAACCCCGATCTCACCGCCCGCAGCTTCATCTCATGGTCACAGACCACCATAACGTTGATAGAATGGAATTGTTTCCGGTTTCTGTAATACAGCTACTGTGCACGGGGAGGGCGGAAAGGGATATGTGTACCATCAACGCACCCTAGCACATTCGGGATCCCTCCCATTAGATAGAAAGCATGTTTTATTTTGGCAACCTCTTCCTCATCCTCAGGAAACTTGATGTAAATTGGGATTAAATCACAAATCGCCAGAACTACCTGGATTAGTATGTGGCTCATAGTAGCCTGGCTTATCCCGCTGAGGAGGGCAGAGGTTGCCTGGAAGGTCCCTCGTGCCAAGATATTAAGCGTGGCACACAGGCGTACTATGCCTGGAATGGATTGAGTGCGTTTGGTGGATGGCTCGATTTTGTGCTTAATCTGATCATATAGGGACTGTAGTGCAGCACGATTCAGACGGAAGCGGCTCCTGATCTGCTCGTCACTTAAGTCCCATACTGAAAGGCGGATTCCAAAGGAGCGGGGTGCCCTAAGCCTCACAACACCCCGCTCCCTGGCCTCCTGCTCTTCCAGAATATGCATACATCCATCCACCCAGACACCATACATCACCTTCTTATCCATCACACACACTCAACAGATATACAAAATCAAACAAACAAAAACAAAAACCACAAACACACCACACACACAAACAATCACACTCCTCACACACTCACTACAATGCAGCTCACCACAAAACCAGAAGTATAGTGGTCCAAACCACCAGCCTGCTGAAAAACAGCTTTCTAAGTTAGGCACAACCAAGACGGAAGTTGCTGCACAGCCCACAAAAGGCCCCAAAATCAAGCCTCACTTGCTGTATGCTCCACAATATTTGCATATGCCACCAAAAACAATCTCCTAAAGAAACAGCAGTGATGTCAGAAATCACCCAACAAGCCACAGAGAGTGAGGACAAAACCCAGACAGAGACTCAAATGAGCTAAGGGAAACAAGCACCACACCACAGCCTTTGCCACAGTGTAACAATACCAGAAGCTTGCAAATTCCTTCCATTTATACTTCACTTTGAAAAAGGACAGGTCCGCTTTCCCGCCTTTTGCGTTGCTCTGCTATTTCCGGGCGCCAATTAGCCGACCCAGGTGTACTAGCGTACGTGAGCCGAAACTTGCGTGCATTAACGGACATGGCCGAAAATTCAGTGGTGGGCCAATGAAAGGTAAGCTGCTGTTTATTTAAATAGCCGTTAGGATAGCCACATGTCACAAGGGTTTCATATACATCAGTCCATTGTTGTATTTGGGTGTGTGTTGTTTGGTTAATGAGGTCTGTAATTAGTTAATAGGCTAACACACATGCTTCAGTGCAGTGGAGGTGTGGCTAGAAGGACCTGGGCAGTATGTGTGAATCTATTAAGTGGGCTGGTTTGTGATTGGCTGTTAGAGCACATAAAACCTGGCCAACCCAAAGAGAGTGCGATGCCATTCTGTAGTCTGCATGCGTGCTTGTTGGTTGTGTATTGGTGTGTGTGTGCAGCTACAGGATGGAGCCAAATTCAGGACATCTGCCGGCCACAGCAGGCCCAAGTAGGAGTTTGGTGGGTGCTGTGCGCAGACCTCCCTTACGATAAAGGGCCCAGCCTGAAGGTGGTGCAGCACCCCAGGCTAAGCGCCCAGGTGCCAAGAGGGAGCCTGAATTTAATTTGGCGGAGAATAATCATCTTGTGCGCCTTACCCTTGCTAAATGGGAGCTACTCTTTGGCTCCCAAAGCAAGTCAATAGGCAAACAAGAAAGAAGCAAACTGTGGGATGCCATTGGTGTGGAGCTTAGTAGCACTGCTCAACACCCACGTAGTGGCCCATCCTGCAGGAAACGCTTCTACACTTTGAGAGGGGCCCTTATGAAAAAGATGAATCACGATCTTGATGTGGACAGTGGGACCATCCAGGCTCCAAAGAGTACCTACAGGCCGTATGAGGAGATGCTGAAGGCCAAAATTCCACTGGCTCGGCTGCAGGGTGTGGATCCTGGGGATGACACCACAGGTTGGACTGAAGGTACATATTTTCTGCCATTTTTTAAAAGCTAATGTTAATGTATGTGATTAGCATTTTCTCTTTCTGCCCAACTAACAGGAGGACCTGTGAAGTAGTACATTATACCTCATACATTTTTTACTTTCCTGTCTGTTGCTTTCTGCATAGGTGCACATGGTGCTGTCCAGGATTTGCCTCAGGACACACAAACTCCTGCCCTTCAACCAACCTCAAGCCTAACCCAGTCTGCCATTGAAGGTATTTACCACTAATTTAGGTGCTGGTTGTTTGGGGAACAAATGGGTGTGGGAGCAGCTCCAACAATCGAGTGGGGCACTGTTGAGTATTAATAATATGGACCTGCGGCCTAATTTCACGCCCACTTTAACCCTCACAGCAACTAACTAACAAGGCCCTAACATGTGTAGCTATGTTGGAAGGCAGAGATGTGTGGCCATATATCTGCATATAAATGTGTAAGCCACACTGGCCTTGATTAGCGAATATTAGTGAATGAGCTGCTTACACACACCTTAATGCATGTTGGATTTTTGCACGCACATTACCAATGGCTCATTGTTTGCTTGATTTTTGCCTAGCTGCCCCGCCATTGGCCCCAGCATCTCCTCAGGAGCCAAGCTACTCTTTGGATGTCGGTAAGTGCACGTGTCAACCTTGCTTTATCCACTTTAACCCAAGTGCATGTGTCTCATTCCTCTTTTTTATTGGTAGGCCAAGTGACTGGTTCATCTTTGGACCCCACTTCCGATGTTGCAGGTCAACAGGACCCTGTTGGTGTGTATAGCAATACATAATGTATCCTTTATGCTGTTTCTGTTACACTGGTTCGATCTGGTTAGCCTAATAATCTACATGTTTGCTCTGTCAACTTGAAGATGCCTCTTTGGAGTGCTTATTCCCTCCCCAGGGTCAGTCTAATAGTTTTTGGAGTGATTGCAATGCATTTTGTTTGACATATTTTTGGACAAACATTCACCCTAGTAGTTTGAGGAATACTTGTGTTTTTTAGTTGGCCAGAATATCGGAAGTGGCTGTCCAGAAAGGGCCCTTCAAGTTCAGGCTGCCAGAGATGAGGGTAAGTTGTTTTGGCTTGCTCTAGTATGTATTTTGCCTCTACTTTTGTGGCACTTTCTTCAGGCAACTTGTGTTTCCACATGTATTTTAAAGGTCCAAGCTCGAGTGAGGGCCCCACTCCAGACATCTGGGAGATTGCGGGTATGTGTAATTTTAGCAATGTGTCTGATCTTATTTGGCCCAATTATTGCCTCTTATTCCTCTAACATACATGTTATCAATCTGAGTTTAACAGATACCTTTTGTCTAGTGTGTAATTTTGGACTTTGTGGAGGTATGGCCTCGATAGGCTATCCATGTTACATTTGAGTTTTGTCCACTGACCTACTAACCTGACTTTCCTGTTTAGCATATGCCAACTTGCCGGAGATCTCAGATGTGGAATTGCCCCTCTCTGGCAGCGATACCTCGCTCCTACCTGTGGCGGACGACACGGAGGTAACATGGCTGATTTAGAGGAGCAATAACCACATTGCCATGTTCGTGGGTAGTGGATGAAGCAACATGTCACATTTCCTTTCTTTGTCGTTTTGGCAGGAGGCGGAACCAGAACCCCAAGCTGGGACCTCTTCCCAAGTCCCATGTGGCCAAGCTTCCGAGGCTCAAACAAGGGTAAGTTGTATAGTGACTGTTTTGGCAAATGATTTGGAGGGGCATACCTGCATTGGTTCGGTTGGACTAAAATGTTGTTTTATATTTTGTTAGCCTCAAACCACAGCAAGAGGAGGTGTGGCACCAACCAGTGCAGATTTTTACGAGCTAGGGGTCCGGATGCTGGAGGACTACAGTCGCCAACAGCCGCGTGATGGAACTAATGAGCGCATTGCGGCGTTGGAACAGCAGGTGCTGATGTGTCAGCAACAAAATGAGGCCCAGCAGCGCCAGATCGACCAGTTGATCCGTAACCAGCAGCAGAACCAGGAACTTGGTCGGCTGGCCAATCTAATGGAGCAATCTCTCCAGCGCCAGGAACAATCTCTCCAGCAGCAGCAAGAATCTATACAGCGCCAGGAAGAATGTCTCCAGCGGCAGGACCAAACTTTGTTGTTGATACAACAGCTCATACAACAGCAGTCTATATTTTTTACTGCACTGTTGTCCCCCAACACCGCCCCTAGCAATGACTCCCAACCTCCCCGGCCACCCAGCCAAGAATATTAATTTTGTTTGTTTTTTTTTTTCTGTAAATATATTTGATTAACCCACCTCTAAATTGTGTTTTTCCTAAGACATAGCTAATAACACAGTCAGGGATGAGTATCTTGATCTAGATATGTAAATGTATTTGTAAATTTATGCCACACATTTGTGACCATAGCTTACTATGGTTTACACATTAAATGGCTCCAAAGGTATGGCAAAATTTACACACAAATGGGTTTGGAGACAGTTAAACTATGCTTGCCAAGGCACAACACTGTAATTATGAAAATAGAAAATGCTTTATTTGAAAGGTGGCCAACAGGGCCAACATTGCCCAACAAAGGGCCTCAAAAAACGGGCCAGTCATCCCCCCACCCTAACGACGCCGCCGCCTCTTCTTGGCCAGCAGCATCAGCTTCAGACGCCTGATCTCCCGCCACAGTCTGCGATGCTGGTTTTCACAAGCTGTAGAGATGTATAAAAAAAAAACAATTAATAAATGGAATGTGACCTCAACAGACACAGATGTAGCAATGTAATGTCAGTGTGTCCAATTAGCTGACACTCACATTAACATTGTTGCCCACTGTGCGCTTATTTGTTAACATTATATGAGTACTATTGGCTGGCAGAAATTTGGCCACCACATCCCAAGCATACATTTACTCTTAAAGTGGACCAACACCCACCGGTGATCGGCCCTGGAATCTATAAGATTCCCGGGCCGATCACCTCCCTCCCCGCGGGACATCCGAGATCGGGATGTCCCGCGGGGTGAAACGCCCCCAAACACCCCAAACTCCTTACCTCAGTTTCGGCGGCGCCCGGCCGCCGCCCCCTCCCTCGCGACCCCTCTAGACGTGCGCGTGCCATTCACAGACGGCCGGCGCAGGCATGCGCGCGTAAAGAGGGACGCGCGGGAGGCGGAGGAGGAGGAGCCGCTTGTCCGCGGCTTGTCCGTCGGCTCGGGGAGAGGTGAGTTCGGGGGGTTCGGGGGGGTGTCACACAGCGGGGCACCCCGATCGGGGGTGCCCCACCGTAGTGGACCAAGACCCAGGATAGTCAAAATCCTGGGTGTTGGTCCACTTTAACTCTTGGGAATCAAAGAAGGTATAAGTCCCAGTGTGTACATTTATGTGTTTAGTCACAGCCAAACATCAGGGCCTAAGTCCTAACACGTAAACTAGTTTTGACAAGAATCTTAGAGGTCACGACCTAAGCAGCCCCATTTGGTTGTGTCGAAACCACAAATTGACTCAATGTGGCAAAATCAAGAATGTGAGGCAACAATCAAGCATGCAGACAGGCATGTAGGATTGTTGACCAAACACATGTAACCTAGATGTGTGTTAAATTAACACATAGGTACATTGCAAATGTCTGCAGATTTGACTCGAAGACATAGGGTTCACAAGTGCATAGGAAGTGGGATGTACTCACCATCGCAGCTGTGGCGGGGGCCCATGCTGCTGGCCGTCCCTGGAGCTGGGGTGGGGAGGATGGTGACTGGCTCCGTCTGCGTAGAAACATCTGTCAGGAGAAAGCAAAAGAGAAATCCAAAATTAGTGGAACAATGACACCTGACTATTTGACATCCATCTGGTTAGGGAGTCTGAAAAAACAAATGCTTGCATGGTTACATACAGGTTGTCCAATATAAGCATATTTCCTGGACCATGAGTTCATGTAAATTATTTATGGTTGCAACATGGACCCCTAAAGATAATGTGCCAATAACCTTGACAGTGCAATGTTAAGGACTAATTTGCAGTTGATTGGCGAATGTTACTAGTGTGCAACATGTGTTAGCCGGAACTACTTAACCAAATAACACATTTGCTAGCCCCCATCATGTTGTGGGCAGAAACATAGGGGTGGTTGCCAGTTGGCTAGCACTGTAGTGGGGTTTGTGATGTTAATGTACATTATCAAACCACCTTGTACTATGGACCAGGAAACATGTGTCTCTTAAAAGTGGGCCAAGACCCAGAATTGATACTATTCTGTGTTTTGGTCCACTTTGGCAGAGCACCACCATTTGAGTGAGACACCGTCCGCCGCCGCTGCCTTCCGCACATCACTCCTCCAGTGTGTGCGCACGCGCAGGCCATTAGAAAACAGAGAGCGCAGGCGCACACACATCTAGAGGGGCACGCAGGAGGCTGCGCCGGTGGCTTCTTCCACCCCCAATGAGGTAAGAAGTTTGTGGGTTTTTTTTGGGGGGGGGGGCCCTGGGTGAGGGAGGTGATTGGGCAGGGAAGCTTCGAGATTCCAAGCACAATCAACCATGGGTCTTGGTCCACTTTAAGGAATGTCATAACATAGTGAATGTGATGGATAACAACAAACACTTACCATGACTATGCCCGTGGAGAATGCGTCGCCAAAAGGCCATGGAGGTGCCGCCTATATGATGCCCTGCAAATTAGAGAGGAATGGCAAGGGCTAAGTACAAATGGGCAGATGAAACCTGTCACAGACTAACAATGACAAAATGTGCACTCACCAGGGGATGATCCGCCACTTGAAGTCCAGGGAGGGCTCTGAGGAGGAGGCGGGGAGCCTCGGCTCCTCACACTCTGCTCGGAAGATCCCCCAGCCAAAGGGCCACCCTCCTCCCTCTCACTCCCTGCTCCTTCAGGGAGTGTGGGAGAGTCCATTCCTTCCACCCCACTTGGACTCCCCACTTGAGAGTGGCCCCTTGGCTGGTGAGACTCCTCAGAGTCAGAGTGTGAGGAGCTGAGGCTTGAGCCTGCCAGCCCCCCAGCAGCACACTCCTCTGGGGCATCATCCCCTTCCTCCCCTGGGTCCTCCAAATAGGATCCGCGAGAGGGACCCTCCCCCGATGACTCCCCCGAGTCCGCCTGCCTGGTTCGGGGGAGGAATCCCTTCCCATGTTTACCCAGGGGAGGACGCTTATCTGTGTTGAGGGGGAGAAAGAAAATAATTAATATTACGACCACAAATGGACACAGCTTAGCAGATGATTTAAACTAAAGTATAAACATAGCATAAGCTTAAACTTACCTGATGCGTAGGCATCATATAGGCGGTACACGCCTTCAGGGTCCCGGCGCTTGAAATCGGACCATTTCTGCTGGATGGCACGGATGGTGAGCTGGGTGTTGAAGCGCCGGGACACTGTGGCCTTCACCTCCATGGCAATTCGCTTCTTGCCCCCACGGGCATAGTCATATTGGTGGATGCAGAAATCCTATGAGAAATGAAAAACAAACACAAATCAATACATGACATCAGAACTATGGCATAAACAGTTATACTGAGACCAGAGTAAAGTGGACCCACACCACGGATTAGCAATATTCTGGGTTTGGGTCCACTTTGGTGGGGCACACCAATCGGGGGTGGGCCGCTGTCTGAACCCCCCTTGGAAGGCCTGAAAAACACCACTGACCACACTCCCACGTGACTGCGCCAGGCTAGCACAGCGCTCTGCGCCGCTGTGGTATGCGCATCCAAGGCCATTTGGACGTGCATACCAGCTCCGCTGCCTCTGAGCGCCAAAGAACGCGTGTGGCGTTTGACTCTAACAGGGAGTGCGCCTGCGCAGGCCATGAACAAATGTCTGGCGCAGGGGACCACCCTGCTAGAGGGAAGCGCAAGACGCATCCGCAGCTCACGCATGCACAGATGGGACGGGGCTGAGTTAAGGTTTATGGCCCTCCAGGGGGGTTCATCCACGCAGGACATCCAGATTGGGGATGCCCCGCAGGGAGTGATCAGATTGGTCCAGAAAACTAATAGATTTCAGGGCCAATCCCCCCTGGGTGTTGGTCCACTTTAAACACAAAATGCAAGAAAAACATACTCACTTTGACCACCTGGCCATTAACGCGGCTATCCACTCTAAAACGCTTCTTTTTTGCATGCCCAGGAGGGGAAGGGGTGGGAGGGGTGCTAGGTGGGGGAGGTGAGGTAGGTGGGGGAGGTGGGGGAGGGGTGGAGGGGTCTGAATCTGAGGAGGAGCTGGGGAGGCGCTGGATCCGTCTCCTGGGCAGCATGGTGGAAACGCTAAGGAGGAAACAGGAAACGGATATGACCCAAGCGACAGGGACACCAAAAAAAAAAAAAAAAAAAACAGGAACAAGCTAATATCAGCTATGTGCAAGCTAAGTGGCGGAAAAAGTAAATTGACGCATTACAACAAGCTATTGGCCTAAGCGCTAGACATTTTTTTCCTTTAGGTGGCTTTGAAACGCAAAGGAGGGAACCGGAACCGGATATGACGAAAGCAACTGTGAAATAAATTTGAAAATAAAACGCTCCGTGCACCAGGCACAAGCTAATACCAGCTATGTGCAAGCTAAGTGGCGGAAAAAGTAAATTGACGCATTACAACAAGCTATTGGCCTAAGCGCTAGACATTTTTGTCCTTTAGGAGGCTTTGAAACGCAAAGGAGGGAACCGGAACCGGATATGACGAAAACAACTGTGAAATAAATTTAAAAAAAAAAAAGCTCCGCGCACCAGGCACAAGCTAATATCAGCTATGTGCAAGCTAAGTGGCGGAAACAGTTAATTGACGCATTAAAACAAGCTATTGGCAAAGACGCCATTATTTATTAGCTTCATTTAGCTGGGGGTTCAACATACTGTAATGCATAGGTCCTTGAAAACCAAACAACTTGGTGCTGAAAAAGACAAATCGTATTCCTTCATAAAATCATCACACAATAAAACTATCCAACTACATGATAATGTGGCACACATGAGAATGCATAACGGGTTGTTATGAGCTTGTACGCCTGAATTAAATCCTGCATAATGTGGACATGCACGCTCACAACTACAGTGTATTCATTAAGAACGACTGGGGTCGCAGGAAGTGAATTCCTTGCAAATGGCAGAAGGGCACATGTATGAACAGCACAGCGCCGCATAACGCAGCGCAGCGAAGCACAGCGACGCTCGCGCCGCCACATAGCGAATCAAAACAGCGACTGCACAAACTCTGACCACCACAGATTCATCAAGGACAGGGCTGCCGAATAGCTTGGGCGCTGACAATTTCGCAGAGCGAATGTGACCGCCAAACAGGACTGGCTAAAAAGTAGCTTTACAAGCCCCGTGTGTGGTGAAAACAAGCGATTTAGAGCCCAATGAGTTTGGTGGGAGGAGATGCATTTTAGATGTCACTCACAACATTACAGTGTAAAAATTACTACTTTCTCCCAAAAAAGTAAAATAACTAGCCAGATTAATAAAACATATCCCAATAAACATGTGTTGAATTTTGTGCCAAAGACAAGAACACAAAAACCACTTAAAACAATCATTGCAGCGTCTGCCATTGAAATGTATGGGAGAGCGGCAGGTAGCGCCAGGTCATACCTGTCGCTGTGATGGGATTAGCAGCGGCGCTGTTCCTTGCAGTCGGCTACATGATGAATGCCGCGCTAGCCGTCGCTCTCGCCGGCGCTAGCCTCATTTAGCTTGATAAATGCGTCATTGTGACCGCCGCCGGGCGTACTTGAGTCGGTAGTCGCCGTTAGCTGCCGCTACCTGGCGCTCGTCAGACACTACCTGGCGCTATCGCTTGATGAATAAGGGCCTAAGTTTTAATGTAAGGCTGGACTACATTCTGCTATCGCTAACCTCTATGGAAGATTGCCCGGGATCTCCCTGTCTGCACCTGCGAGGCTGAGAGTGGTGAGCTGGCTTTTCCCTTTTTGTCTGAGAATGAGGTGAGCCTCATATAGGGACGCCATAAGCAGCAGAGCATTAAATTGGACCAACACCCGTTATTACTTTAACGGGTGTTGGTCTCGCTCTCTGCAGATAGCAAGAAGCTCGGGGGGCATCCAGAATGCAGGAGCCCCCTGGCACCAAACAGATCGTGCAGAATACACCTATAATTAGGAGCCAGCGCCGGGAAAGGAGCCCCGCGATTGGCCACCGGGCAGTCACGTGGGTAGGTCCTGCCAGCGGCCGGCACAGAGGACACGACTACTGCCCATGTGACCGCCCGGCGGTCAGTCGCGGGACTCCTTTCTCGGCGCTCGTAATTAAGGTGAATATTTTGCACGATCTGTTCAGTTAGGTGCAAGGGGGCTCGAGCGTTCTGGATGCCCCCCTCCCCCCAAGCCTCTTGCTATCTGCAGAGAGCAGGATCAACACCCGGTTTAATAATCAGGATGTCCTCCAGTCACAGGAAATGGTGGGTTTCTCATTTTTTAATATTACAGGTGTAGGATCGCTTTAAAACTGCCAGTGCCATTATTTTAAACATGTAACCGAGTTATACACCCCTGCAACCTAAAGCCAAGTCCAGTGAGAACTACAGGGGCATCCATCCCCCCCAGCACTGAACACCCATTGCTGTATAGCCCAGCACCAGGGGCTCTTTCAATGCTGACCCAGTTTAATAAGTAGGAAGTCAGAAAGCTATTTGTATGGCATACTGTATAGTGGGTGGCTTTCCAATACCCCTACCTAATTACCCACACGCCTCCTGTGCACCTGAGGAAGGATGCAAAAAAGCCTAGTGGCCATTGGCATTGGTCCAATGTTCTTATAGGGGTGCCAAAGGATATAGTGTTGTTAAACCACCATGGTATAGTGACTGGAAAAAGGGAGCTGAATTTGCTAAATGCATTTTCCTGGAAGAGGTTACTTAAGGAGAAGATAAATAGGCTGCTGAAAGGTTGTACAGGAGGATGTCCTGAGATTCTTTAGAGGGAGGTGCAGAATGAGGGCGGTTATAATGTACATAGTGCAGAAAGAATAATCAGTGTCAGTATGCTTCACACTTCTTAGACAGTGAATGAGTTTTAGAAAGCAGAAATAGGGAGATTAATGATGATAGCTGTTGATGGGGCTATGCAAATTTTAAGGGCAGCCCTGTAGTATGTTGAAATTATGAAATCTGATTATTTAAAAAAGGTAAACTCAGACTAAGATTGTCATTTACGAAGGGATAGCGCCAGGTAGTGCTTCGTAGCGGCAGGCAGCGTCTGGTGAACTCTGGACGCTGTACACAAAACCACATTTATGAAATCAAATCTGGCAAGCGACTCTTACAGCACCATGTAGCGTCCGATATATTATTACAGGAGGCAAATAGTGTATAGCGCCAGCGCTCTAGCTTCCAGAGTGCCGGGTATTACCTTTCGCTCAGTGTCGCTCTCCCATATATTTCAATGGCCCTTCATTTGCTTGTGTTTAAACAGCGTGTTTGACTTTTTTTTTTAGCTCAAATCATTATGTGACCCTCTCCTGGCTGCAAGCAAACATTTTTAGAAACTTTTTTGACTTTTTATATTTTTATGCAGAATTGTCATTACAGGTCTGACACTAAAGTGTTAATGTCACAGTGTTGAAACAATGTCATTCCATGTGTTTTCGCTTTGTTACAGGTGTATATGTGCTCAAAAACAGACTTTAATCCCACAGCGCCTGGCGCTCTATGCTATAGCGACCAAGATTTAGAGGGCCAAGGCTGTGTGTGTGTCCTTTTTGTGTGGAGCGCTGAGAGACAGTCGCACTGAGCTGGCGCTACCTTTCGCTCCCTGCAGCTCTGTACTGGTGTTAGAGCGCCTAACATACATCACATTCACAGGTTACTACAGCTTTGTTACAGCGCCCGACACCGGCTTACAGCGTCTACTAGTGGTCGCTCTAATCGCCGCTATACAGACGCTCATCTGCCGATACCTGACGTAATGAATCAGCCTCCACGTTTTTACTGGGTTCAGGTATAGTATCTGGTACACAAAAGAAGTATACATTTTGGTATGCTTGCTTAATCTGACCTAAAATAAACTGCCTTAGCACAAATACATAGCAAAAGATCTTCAACCACATTGGAAAACTTTGAATGTAATTAATCACCAGAATTGTCAGCTCAGGCCGAATGCTTGAAGAAGAAAGTTGAAGTTCATATCTAGTCTCTGAAGATGACAGCCGAGTTGCTGTTTGAAGAGGAGAGATAGATGTGACAGGTCATAGGAAAAGTAAGACATGTTCTGCGCTGGAAGAGGCAGCCAGCTGAAAAAAAACAGGAGCATTTCTTTCCTGTATGCTTTTTTTTAATATTTTGGGGCATGCATCACTTGCTTTTAATGCAGCGATGAGCCATTTTAATAGACTTCGCAGTGTACGTTAAAGGGCATCTGGAAGATAAAAAAGAACACTTACCTTAACTTCCTCTGCAGAGATTCTGCTCAACTATAAGTGAAGCAATGGCTGAAATGCTGCACTGTGTAGTTTTTGCAGAGAATGCAGTGTGTAGCATCAGTCACAGTGTGCATGGAGGATATGCCAGGACAAAGCAGCGCTGTGACAGTGGGGTGCACATGCAAGTTCAAGCCAAGTGGTTCAAAGACAAGGAAAGATTTCTCCGGCTGTGAGATCTTTTTTTTTGTTAAAGTCATTAACATATGTCCAAAGAATGTACAGTAAGTACATACTATGAATTCAACTCTAAATGTAAAAGAAATAACAATGAAATTCATTACATTACAAAAAAAAAAGGAAACACTATCTCGGAAAGGGTTCTGACCTCCCAGGATGCGGCTCTCCTCCCACCATCCCATATACAAATTAGCCGGGGACTGTGAGAAGGGCGAACCTATTGAAGCGCCACATCGTTGGAGGTAGACACCCCCCAAACATAAAATATTTGTGTTTCAGTATTAACATTGAAGCTCGGGGAACAAACTGGATGTGGTCTGCATCAAACGAAGAATATTTCTTAAAAGGTAGTTTTAAGGCCCTTAGGGCTAAATAAGGAGGGATACAGGAATACATTGACGTTACATCCAACGCCCCCAGTGTGCCCAACTAGGCCACTGAATTGTATCCAAAAGTTGCAACAAATGTTTAGTGTCTTGGAAAAAAGCTTGGAAGCCCTTTGACCAGGGGTTGTAGTTGTATTTACAGCTAGATAGGCATCATATTTAAAGGTGTTTCCCCCCGTGCCAGCCCTTCATCACCTCCTCAAAATTCACAAGTCCACTCGTCCTGTCCAGGGGAGACCCACTGTGATGCTGGCCTATTCTTCTGACTCCTCCCCCATCCATCCAGCTTCCTCCTGATTGGTACAATGACGTGGCAGGGACAGGCACAATGCAGGTGAGTTCCACCAGTCAAACAAAGTAATTTTATTATGTGTTATAAGAATAAGGGGGGAGAAACAACCCCCCCAAACGTGCCATATGTATATACTAAATTCTTGGGAGATTGGACATATGTTAATGACTTGAACAAATAAATGAAGATGTTTTAAAAAGGATTTCACAGCCAGAACAATCTTTCCCTGCACAGCCAGCTCTGTCCTGGCAAGATACCCAGGAAACGCTAATCAGCCGGAGGTGGTGAGCCGTCTATTCTTATTTCTATTACCTACATGTTTAAAGGACAAATATAAACAGATCCTCTATGCTGCGAAGACGAGATGTTTAGTTAGTGTTTGGCAAAGCTGAACTGCAAAGTTTTTGGTTCGTACTGAACTTTGCGATTGACATGGACTTTAGCCAGAAGTCACACAGTCTACTATAGGGATGATGTTGTGCCACACAGTCTGCAGTGGGGTGATGGGGGATTCTGTCACACAGTGTGCTATAGGGATTGATGGGGGGATTCTGTCACACAGTCTGCAGTGGGGTGATGGGGCATTCTGTCACACAGTCTGCTATAGGGATTGATGGGGGGATTCTGTCACACAGTCTGCTCTGGGGATGATGGGGGATTCTGTCACACAGTCTGCTATGGGGATGATGGGGGGATTCTGTCACACAGTCTGCTATGGGGATGATGGGGGGATTCTGTCACACAGTCTGCTATGGGGATGATGGGGGGGTTCTGTCACACAATCTGCTATAGGGATGATGGGGGAATTCTGTCACACAGTCTGCTATAGGGATTGATTGGGGGGATTCTGTAACACCGTCTGCTATGGGGATGATGGGGGGATTCTGTCACACAGTCTGCTATGGGGATGATGGGGGGATTCTGTCACACAGTCTGCTATGGGGATGATGGGGGGATTCTGTCACATAGTCTGCTATGGGGATGATGGGGGGATTCTGTCACACAGTCTGCTATGGGGATGATGGGGAGGCACCACCCAGCAATGGATGAAGATGGCAGAGGTACATATAGTGTACATTTAGACTAATAAAATTATTTTGTGTGATGTGTTTATTTTTACTTTTACTACCTTTAACTAGCAAGGGGTTCAGGAGACCCCCTATACTACTTCAAAGGGTAGGGGTGCATCAAGTTACCTGCCGCCATGGACCAGTGTTCACCCCTGGGGGAGCACCAGACCCGTGCTGAAGGGCATAGGGGCTGGTATTCCGGCATGGCCGGAAGCTGGCTGAACAGCCAGGGGAAACCTCATGTTGTTTTTTTTTTCAATGAAAAACACATAATGCAGATGCAAAAAAACCCATAGAAAAAAAATGTCAAATGCAATGTCCTATAGCAAGCCATTAACGCAAAACATATGCCGCAAGCGCAGCCAAACAGGTGTGCACCTATGGGGTTTTATTATTCGACATATCTCGAGCATTTTGTGATTGTCCGATTGCATGGTTATACCTTTTTGCCATCCTGTGATGGTGTGCTTGCTTACGGTTGCATGCACGACAGAGGATTTGACCTTTCATAAAATCATGCTTAACATTTTTACTTTTGCATTAGTGAATCTGTCTCAATTAGGAGATTTTTTGATGATATAACAGAGATTACATAGGTGCTTTCATGAGGAATGATTGATCTAATGAATGACTGAACGTCTCATATCACCTTCACATTGTCCTAATTCATATTATGCAAAAAGTTTCCCTAATGTGTTTTAAAGTCTTGGAGGGGGTTATTTATAAAGAAAGTCTTTGAGGTTGTTCCTTCACAAGGAGGTCGTGAAGACTCTAAAACATTGATAGGGGACTGTATACATCCAGTTCGCATATTAATGATTATGGTGATGAGTACCAGAAAGATTCAAACGCATTATGAGCTTAATTGCAAATTTTAGTTTTGTGTGCCTCACAGAACCAGGAGAAGTGTTTTGTATAATGAAAACTATGTTTATTTGGCCACTTGGGAGGGTTTCGATCGAGATCTCCTTACGATTTAGAATTCTTGGTCGTTCTTTTTGGCTGGGTGGAGGCCGGGTACCCATCTCTTTTTCTTCTTTCTTTTTCTCTTTCCTCCGTGCTACCCTCTGATTGGGGTTTTTTTTTCTACTATAGGTTATTTGTTATGATCATTCTACGGAGGCTGTTGGTTTTTTGTATATCTGTCATACCTTGATATCTATGTTTTACTTTATGAACAAAAGTTCTAAAAGTTGACTTTTGCTGTGTAATTCTCTTTTCCTTTTTTTGTGCAATAAAAACTATGGTTTAAAAAAAAGAAAACTATGTTTTATTTGTCTTTACCAAGACAAAGTATATGCAGTTGAAATGTAATTTCATAAATCTATGTTATGAATTCAGAATTACCTTTTGTATTGCAGCCCTATTCTCTTAAGATAAAAATAAACATGTTGATGTAATGAAATGTAAGATTTTTTTCAGACTTTAAAGTGGAACGTCCTGTCACACTCCCCTGATGCTGAAACATGGTGGGGTGTTACAACATAAAAACTCTTTAACTTCCAGTTCCAATTCCTGAATAAAATGTTATGAATAAAATAAAAAACGTGGATGTGGACTGAACTCTATCTGTGGACAAGTGTGGACTGCCCATAGGGAGCACCGGCATATTTCCTGGCAAGCTGCACTGCATTGGAGTCAGCTGGTCTGGACATAGCACCTAGCTATAGCCACCCCTGCCACGGTATTTTCCACTACAGACCTAAGGCTTCAGTACCATTGCTTTAAGAGTGGCCATTTCCACTTCTGCCCCTGCAATGCTAAAACTATTATGTTAAATGACTGGGAAGCACATTGGGGGTAGGGATCAGCAGGGCAGAAGTGGCTGTTTATTGGCTGGGCAGGGCCATTAAAATCCCCTGTCCAGGCCCGTAATCTAAATAGAGCAATAATAGCTCTAAAAAATATATAGCCTCCATCCCCTGGTGCTGAAGCAGGATGGGTGGAGGGGTTACAAACAGAAAAGCAGCTTACCTTGCCTGGTATCCAGTGCCGCTCCCCCAGTGTCTCAGGTCCTTGGCGCAGCTATTTTTGAGAGGTTGTACAGAGCAGGAGCCCCTGCTCCGCTTGCCCATTCTCTTGTAAGGGCGGATGGGAGCATGGAGAATGCAGCTCCTTGCAGTACCAGTGGGTCATATTTGGTGATGGAGGTATATCATGTAAAAACATTTAACCTCCCTGGCGGTTTTCCCGAGCGTGACTCGGGGTTAATTTTCACTGCAAGTAGCGGTAACCCCGAGTCACGCACGGGGTAGATTAGTTAGAGGAGCAGAAATCTCCTTACCTTCTCCTTGCGATCCAGCGATGTCCCCGCTGTGATCGCCAGTGAGAGCCCCGGCGTATGCGTCCCTCTGACTTCCTGGTTACGTCCCTGTGAGCCGCAGAGGCTCATGGGGGCGGAACTGGGCGGCAAATTCAAGTTTATAAACACAGTAAAACACACACACAAGGTGATACAGTGAAATCCTGTCAGATTACACTGTATCACCTCAGATTTGACATTGTATTTGCAATTTGATCATCCTACACTGCCCTGCCTGCCCTTTTTCTGCCCATAAAAAAAAAAAAAAAATTTTATCATGGCATCAAAGCGTCACTTTTGCATCTCCAAAGCGGTTTTGGATCAGATAAGTGACAGCGGCAGCGACACAGAGCCCCTCGCAGAAATGAGCGATAGCGATTCATGGCAAGATTCGTCATCTGACTCTGACACTGACCAGAGAAGCGACAGCGACGATTCTGCACCCGACCTCAGTGATGTGCGCACTTGGTGCCCAATTGATTGTGGTATGGATGAGGTACCGCCGCCAAGATTTCCTTTTACTGGATCACCTGGGATGAAGGTAGACGTTGAGCACAATGATCCTTTGGCGTACCTAAAATTATTTCTAACAGATGACGTCATTGAAAAGATTGTCACGGAGACAAATCGCTACAACGAGCAGCAATCCGCAACTCTGCGTAGCAAGTTTTCCAGGAACAGAAAATGGGAACCGGTGACTAAAGAGGACATCTGGAAGTTCCTGGGGCTAATACTTCTTACTGGGGTGGTGGGGAAACCCCTGCAGAAATGGTACTGGACTACCAATAAATTGCTGGCAACCCCATTTTTTGGCACCATCATGTCCGAGTGCCGATTTTCCCTCATAATGAAGAATTTGCACTTCACCAACAATGAGGAATTTGACGAAGCCACACATCCAGCGCCAAAACTCAAGAAGATCTGGGAAGTATATCAAATGATCCTAAAAAATTTCCAGCAGTCCTATGTGCCAGATAGAGACATCAGCATTGATGAAAGTCTGATGGCTTACAAGGGACGCCTCAGCTGGATTCAATACATCGCATCCAAGAGAGCACGGTTTGGAATAAAATCCTATATGCTCTGCGAGTCTGCCACTGGCTATATATGGAATTCCGTCATATACACCGGTAAAGGAACACAATTCAACCCCAGGTACAGCGGCTATGGGATGGCAACGTCATCAGTCCTCACACTGCTTGAGCCATTGCTGAATCAGGGGTATTGTGTGACAACGGACAACTTTTACACATCGCCTGAGCTGTACGAGTTTCTGATAAAGCACAAGACTGATGGATATGGAACCGTTAGGCCCAACCGACGTGACCTGCCATCTATGTTTGCCAAGAAAAAACTGAAAACAGGAGAAATGGTTTCCTGGCAGAAAGGAAAGATGATGGCAATGCGTTGGCGTGACAAAAAAGACGTGTGCCTAATGAGTACAGTGCATAACACCTCCACTGTTATGGTCCACACAAGAGGTGGGAAAGAAGTCATGAAGCCACAACTTGTGATTGACTACAACAACACCATGGGAGGAGTCGATAGAGCTGATCAGGCGATGACATTTTATCCGGCTATGCGGAAACAACAAAAAAAATATTACAAAAAAATCTTCAGGCATCTCCTGGAACAATGCCTCTGGAATGCCTATATACTGCACAGAGGAAAGAGTGACAAGCCTCTTGTTCATTCTGACTTTATCTGGAAGGTGGCGGAGCGGATTTTTGTGACCTACCAAACGCCATCAGTGGCCGTGAACAGATCTGGACGTCGTGCTGTTGACGTTGTCAACCCAGAACGCCTGACTGGTCGTCACTTTATGGATTACATCCCGCCAACCGCAAAAAAGGCAGCACCTACAAGGATGTGCGTAGTTTGCTGCTCAAAGCGAGATGGCAATGGAAAAAAAATCAGAAAGGAAACCAGGTTCCATTGCCCTGATTGTGACGTCGGTCTATGTGCAGTCCCATGTTTCAAAATTTACCACACCCAGGATGTTTACTGAATTTTCTTTGTTTGACAAATTTCATTATTTATTTCATTATTGAATAAAATTATATTATTTATTAGATTATAATTCATGATTTTATGTTTCGAACTTTATCACATCTGAGAGGTCTACTAGAGTCTTCTATGGTCAGGTTTAAGTAAGTAATTACTAAGAATTGCAGGCCTACAATACATAACACCAAATTTCCA
This sequence comes from Gastrophryne carolinensis, assembly GCA_027917425.1. Lineage (NCBI taxonomy): Eukaryota > Metazoa > Chordata > Amphibia > Anura > Microhylidae > Gastrophryne > Gastrophryne carolinensis. The sequence continues at coordinate 386,976,546 of CM051237.1, read as the reverse complement.
TACAAAAAAATGGTAACGCTTTTGGTACAAAATTCCAGACATAATCATAACGCCAGGGAGGTTAATGACATATCCAATAAGCTTTACCAAGCATAGTAAATGTTGGCACCATTTATATATATATACTCGTTAAAGAGCCTAGCGCTTTATTTCTAAATGATGCTGATTGCCTTTCTAACATATGCTGTTTAATTTAATTTTTGTGTTTGTGTTAACACTTTATCTGTCTCCAAAGATTTGAAGGCTTTGGTGTGTTATGCTTTCACATGAATAAAAAATGTGTTCTCTATTAGTGTTAGGCTTCAGCAGGGGAGTAACTACAGGGGGTGCAGGAGTAGCAACAGCACCAGGGTCCATAAGGTCAGGGGGTTACTCTACCTTATTTATAAGATCTGTGCCTACATGGCATAATGTACAGGTTAAAGAAGAAATTTGTCTCTGCTGTTTCACTCTTTAGTTGTCTAGCTGTATCCGAGTGAGTTAAAATAACAGGAAAAAGGATACTGTAAGAGCCATGAAGGGACCCCATCAGGGCCCGGCCACAACTAGTGATACCACTGAGCTTTAGATTCAGGTAAAATTCTACACACATTTTGGTTCTGTTTCAGCAATTTTTTATGGTGTAATGGCGCCCTTCCCAGGGCCATATTGGACTCACTTTCCTGGAGCTCAGAAGCCGGTCTCCAGTTGTGGCAGTTGCGGCACCATACCAGCCCCTATGCCCATTAGCAAAAGCCTGATGCTCTTTCAGGGGTGCCCCATGCATGCCTGGAAGAACATTGAAGTCAAGGGGATCCGAATTTGGGGGGCCCAAAAATTGCAGAAAAATGAGGGTAGCAAGGGCTAGAAGGCTACAAATCAAGGGGAACACCAGGATGATTGTCCTGCAAAAATGGGCTGGGGAAAGTACTCAAAATAATAACAGAAAAAAATGTAAAGAAATACATGCATAAATGAAAAAAATACAGGGGTTGGAGGCCAAATTGGGGGTGGAACACCTGGACGATTGCCCTGCACAAAATAGGCTAGGGAAAGTACTCAAAATAAAAACAGAAGACAAAAAAATTAAAGAAATAAATACATAAATGAAAAAAAAAGATATCATTTCTTTACAGGTTGGAGGCCAAATTGGCGGGGTGGGGGTAACACCTGGGCGATTGCCCTGCGCAAAATGGGGTAGGAAAAGTACTCAAAATGATAACAGAAAACTACAAAATTAAAGAAATACATACATACATAAATTAAAAAAATAAAACATTTGTTGTTTCAAGGGTGTTGGAGGCTGTTGGTGGAAGTAAGCGGTTTAAGCACAAGAGGCGGAGGAGAAAGAGGTAGCAAACACTTTAAAGTGGACCAACACCCAGGATTTTGACTATCCTGGCTTTTGGTCCACTTCCCCGGGGCATCCCAATCGGAGCCACTGAGCTATGCGCGTCAAAGCGGCGTCAAAGATCAGCAGCTCAGAGCATGCTGGCGGCCGCATCTCATGCTTCCCGCTAACAGGGAGCACGCCCGGCTAGAGAGAAGCGCGAGATGCGGCCACGGTCCGCACATGCGCCGTTGGACCGGGAGTCAGGTAAGGTTTGCTCGCGTCCTGGGGGGTTTCACACAGCGGGGCAACTTTGGATGCCCCGTGGGGAGGGATTGGATTGGCTGGGTGTTGGTCCACTTTAAACATTCACTCACATGCTGGCATAGCCAAGTCCTGTGAGATTCATACCTTGTTCATTTTAAGGAATGTAAGCATGTCCACATTGCCTGTGAATCGGCGGATCCTACTGTCGTTGATGACACCCCCTGAGGTGCTGAACACACATTCTGATAGGACACTTGCCGCAAGGCAGGCCAGCACTCCCAAGGCATAAAGGGCAAGCTCTGCCTACGTGTCCAGTTTAGTGACCTAGGACCCATCGCTCAGTACCGGAAGCGCGTGAACAGGTAGTCATCCTCCATGTGAGTCAAAGTCTGTGCCTCCTGTTACTATGGGCCATATCCGATGGTGGTGGATGTGGCAGACAATGTAATAATTGTTGGCCATGCTCACCCTCCCCTGTGAGGTGGTGCCAGCATCCCCTGCTGTTTCACGACTTGCTGCTCCTCCACCTCCTCAGCCTCATGCCGTCACTGAGCCCTCAGCTGTGAACTCTGCCAAAACTGCCAATAGTGCGTCCACCAGAGTGTATTTGTACTGTCATTTGGCAATCCCGCTCCAGTGCTGGCATAAAGAAGGTGATGTTGTCCTTATAGCAGGGACCCAGCAGGGTGGCCACCCAGTAATCAACACTGGTGACTATTCGGCAACTCTGCAGTCGTTGTGCAGACACTGGAACATGTAGTGGCTCATGTGAGCCAGGCTGCCCTGAGTCAAAGAGAAAAAGAGAAGTTTTCATCAATGTCAGGTGTCTCCTCCTGCTCCTCCCTCCAGCCATGCTCCAGTGATGCTCCTCTGAATCCTCCAAAACTGTGCACTGGCTGTACATAGCCGCTGTTGGCCTAGCAACCCCCCCCCCCCTTGAGCCACGTGTACACTCCCCTGATGTCTGGGAAAATGTGCCTTCCCCCTCTTCCTCTGCTTCCATTACATCCTGCATCATGGCCTGAAGGGTTTTTCCAGCAGGCAGAGGATAGGGATGCATGACAATGACATCATCAGCGCTGGGCATATGGGTTACATACTGGAAGCACTTAAGCACCATGCAGATATCCCTCATGGAGGCCCACGCATTGATTGTGAAGTGCTTTTGGTCTGCACTTCTACTCATCTGGGCATTTTGGAGCTGAAAATCCATTATTGTCTGCTGCTGCTCACACACCATTTCCAGCATATGCAATATGGTATTCCACATTGTGAGCACTGCGGACCATCAGTACTCTTTAATAGCACTTGCTGAAACCACTAGTGAGTCAGTACCCATTAATACCACTTGCTCAAACCACTGGTGTATCAGTACTCTTTAATTCCACTTGCTGAAACCACTGGTGAGTCAGTACACTTTAATACCAATTGCTCAAACCACTGGTGAGTCAGTACCCCTTGATGCCACTTGCTCAAACCACTGGTGTATCACTACTCTTTAATTCCACTCGCTAAAACCACTGGTGTACCGCTACTCTTTAATACCACTTGCTGAAACCACTGGTGAGCCAGTAATCTTTAATACCACTTGTTGAAACCACTGGTGTATCACTACTTTTTAATACCACTTACTGAAACCACTGGTGAGCCAGTAATTTTTATTAGCACTTGCTGAAACCACCGGTGAGTCAGTACTTTTTAATACCCCTTGCTGAAACCACTGGGGTGTCACTACTCTTTAATAGCACTTGTTGAAACCACTAGTGTGTCAGTATTCTTTAATACCACATGCTAAAACCACTGGTGTGGCACTACTCTTTTATAGCCCTTGCTGAAACCACTGGTGAGTCAGGACTCTTTAATAGCACTTGCTGAAATCACTGGTGTATCACTACTCTTTAATACCACTTACTGAAACCACTGATGTGCCAGTACTCTTTAATACCACTTGCTCAAACCACTGCTGTATTACTACTCTTTAATACCACTTGCTGAAACCACTGGTGAGTCAGTACTCTTTAATAGCACTGTTACTTCCAAACAGTAAATAAAATGCTTAATGCATTGAAAAAATTATGTAGCTCACCAGTAAAAATGCAATATTATAGCTACAGGTCAAAAAGGCAGAAAAAAACCTTTGCGCTTTTTTGTGTCTAAATGCTAAAAAGTACACCAAGATGAAGGTTGCAATCCACACCATAATGCACACTGCCTTCACCAAATAATTAGCATAGCCTCCACTGTCTGATGATTGAGCACTGTGGTGACAATAAATATTACTGGTGGCGTTATTATTTATTTATTTATTTATATAGCACCACCTTTTTCACAGCACTTTACAATGTAATAAACTGTAAAACGTATAGTACATAGGCAATTGCCGACCTAATGCAAAAAAATACAATAGGATTGATTCAGCACTTTATATTTTTTTCTCATTTTTTGAGAGAAAACATGATTTCTCATCATTTAGTTCCTTGGTACAATTCAGCACCATATTTATCAATGCATTTTTTTTTTTTAATAGTGCTGAATTGCACCGAGAGAAGATGAAAATGAAAAAGCGTTTAAAAAACACTCACGGTGCTGAATCAACACTTATATAAGAGATTACGGTCTAAAGAAAAGAGACACAGGGGGATTGGTCACAAACAGTAGGTATTGAGTTTAGTGGCATGTGCCCAGTGGAACTGCTCATAGTTGTTTATATGCTTGTTTGAAGAGGTGAGTGTTAAGGGTTATTTTGAAAGCTTTGAGTATTGGGGAGTGTCAGATTGACCCTGAGAGGGCATTCCAGAGAAAGGGAGAGGAACATGAGAAGTCCTGTGACGGGAGTAGGAGGGGAAGTAAGAGGAGGTTACCAGGTTGGAGGAGAGGAGAAGGTCAGAGGCAAGTGCAAAGTGCCTCTGGGTTGGTATTAGAGATGAAATGTAAGGAGGAGCCTGGCTGGTTTTGTAAGTGTAATTTTAAACTGGCTGGCAGCCAGTGGAGAGACTAGCAAGGAGGAGACGCACTGGAAAAGAGAGAGGAGAGGTGGGTGAGGCGAGCAGCAGAGTTCTGAAAAGACTGGAGGGGTGCCAGTCTGTTTGCTGTTAAGCCACAAAGGAGGGTTTTGCAGTAATTAAGTCGGGATATGACCATAGCATGCACCTGAATTTTAGTGGAAGCAGGATGTGAGAGATGTTTTTAAGTTGGAGGCGGCAGGAGGTGGCTAGGGAGTAATGGTGAGGCTTGAATGAATGGGGAAAGAGTCTAGTATGACTCCTAGACATCGGGCTTGAGTCATTGCAGTTATTGTACAAAGGGGAAATAGATGGTGGGAAAATGACAATTTCTGTTTTGTCCATGTTTAGTTTAAGCGAGTGGGACAACATAAAGTAGAAGATGGCTGTTAGACAGTCAGGAAGGTGAGAGAGGCGGGAACAGAGGTTTGGGCCAGACATGTATATTTGTACAGTCTGCATAAAAGTGATATTGGCAGCCTAGTAAGGTTTTAAGTTACATTGATTGTTGAAGTTATAATGTGCATATTAAAGAAAGGAAGCATTATACAAATATTTTCAGTAACAAGAGCGATTGAAAGTACAGTTTAACACAGTTTATTTCCTTGCAAATATTTTAATAGCACTTTATCTCAAGCATCATATATTTTGGAACAGAGCTCTAGGGTAGGTGACCTCACAAGCAGCAGTTGCACAATGCACACTTCAGCAGTTAGCAGAGCGTGAAAAACAAAATGTTCACCTTATTCTGAGAAAAGAATATGCAAATTATAGCTACGATTTCTTTCTTTGGTAGGGCGGTGTTTGGCAAGTACCATGGAATTTGTGTTGATATAAAGACAATATATTATATCTAGTATTTTACATTAGATTAGTAGAAAAATTGTGAAAAGTTATCTAAGTATGCTTTGTTACTGGATCTAGTGAATGCTTAAACCACAAACCCCACATAAGGGCCTAGTCAGCATCATTCAGATATGAATTTTCACAATGTTTTTTGCGAGAGTATGCATTTTCGTGTGATATTGTGATTCAGCACTATTTCTTATTTTGCAAATTTTTTTTTGCACACATGCTTATGCATGTTAGCAGATATGTTCACATGGAAAAGCATGTTCAAGTCCTTTCCTATGCGCTAAAAAGGTGCCAGTGTATGTGGAAATGGTTCTCCACCATTTACATGGTGAGTGTGGCCTTTTCTCATGCGAAAATAGACTTCTCCATGAAATTATCAATCAAATTACCTAGTAGGTAAGTAGCTTCGAAGCAAACAATCTTCAAAATGACAACCTAATGTTCTAGGCACACATTGCAAGCATGGACCCTACTGGCCCAAACACGTGCTTACATGCTAACGCACATCTGAAACCGCCTTTTTTTGTGTGTATATAGTTCTATATATTCTTAAATTTTATTTATTTTGTGCATAAGGGGGGGGTGATTCAGTACCCAGAGAAAAAGTGGCCTACTTTTTAGGAGAGAGAACTTCCATTCATTTGAAAGTAACGCACCACTAAAAAGTAGATGCACTTAATTGCTGTGAATTTATTTACCAGGGGGCCCCCTGAGGCAGGGCTCAGATCAGTGGCAAGTTTTTGGTTAAAAAAATAAATAGATAACTGCACTTGGCAGTGGATGGGCTGCGGCGAGTGAGGGGTGCCGTTTAACACAATGCAGAATGTGCAGCAGGTAGGAAGCCATTGTACACTTACTGGATGTCAGCCAGCTGCTGCTGCAGAATCAGCGCGCTTAGGTCCATTCAGTTATGCAAGATGCTGTGACATCACTCACATCACCACCGTGCCCCAAGCCTGCCAATCACAAATTGCTGCCCTGAGTATGCATATAGCTAAAGGTATAGCGAGGCTGCGACCTGCGCATGTGTCATTAGAACAATGTTAAGTGAGATTAAATGGGGTTTCACACAGCGTGTTATCCTAGTTTGAGATGCCACATGTATAAACTGGATGGCTATATGGGCGATTCCTGGACAATTACCTGAGCCATGGACAGAAAATGCCAGGATGCCCCTCTATGTTTACTCGTGATACCACAGTGCATGAGCAGGACGCAGCTACATCGCCGACAAGGTGCTTTACTATTGTATTTCTATATACAAAATTTGTTTTGATTAGGGCCCCCACACAACTTTGCATGGGGCACCAGAAATGATAAGCCCGCCCCTGCCTGGATATATGCACCTTCTGGTGGCATCATCGCACTCTTTTCTGGAGAATGAATCTGTCTCCCATAGGGAGAAAAATGGCAACTTTGTATTTTTGTAAAGCTATGCTATGGACATGGGGGAGTTTTCTCCCTGGGAAACCTTACTGATGAATTATCTGTATTCTATCTATATCTGTTTCATAATGATTGATTTACCATCTGGCAGTGCATAATGTAACATAAGGCACAGAAGACATATCCCTACACCTCATTTATAAATATTACAAAACTACACCTGATTTATAAATAATATAAAACTACACCTGATTTATAAATATTACAAAACTACACCTGATTTATAAATATTATAAAACTACACCTCATTTATAAATATTATAAAACTACACCTCATTTATAAATATTATAAAACTTGTAAAGATGTCCTTTTGATTGGGAGCTCTGTTTTGAAAAGTCTCACCCCAGCTATCCCTGGGTTCCTCAAAATGCCCAGATAATGAAAACTTTGTTCAAACAATCACAATGACAAGATAGGATATCCCATCCACTAGAAAACTTTAAGATCTGGAAAATAAGGATCCATGGCTATAATGGTCTATACAGTTAGATAGTTTTACACTGTAAGCTCATAAGGGTAGATCTCTCTCTTCTTGTATTCAGAATATTCACTGCGAACTCTGTGTAGTCGTTTGTAGTCTGTTACTGTAAGTTCTACCCTGTTTGTAATGACTAAACCAGAAACATACAAGTAGTGCACCACAAAAATGCTCTAAACAAGCGGGGGCATGCTCACCTAAACAATAGACAATGTACAAAAAAAGATGCAGTTGAGGCGGCAAGCCCAACCGTCACCAATAAGGGAGCACTACCAAACAATTCAATTAATCAAATTTATTGAAAGTACAAAAAACCTAAAATCAACATATACAAACAAGACAATTAAAAACAACTGTTGCCTCAATCTCATCCAACCTCTAGATAATCCACAACATAAATTACATAACCATGATAAGAGGGACCCAATTAATAATAAATGTAATCTTATTTTTGTGCCGGCACAAAAAAAAAAAAAAAATGTATATACCCTATAACAAAGTGACCGTGCAATATATAGCTGTTTGCAATTGTTACTTAGTACAGCAGAAAGTAGTAAAGATTTATAAATATAGCCCAGAGGTTGATGGTATATCAGATATTGTTTAAAAAGAGGAGGACAAAGCCCAAGGGAGCATCCTAGATTGACATATGCTTTCTGATAGAAGTATAATAAGCTACAATGGGTATGATTGTGAGAATTTGGTATAATAGAGATGATAGTAGCAAGCTATTTGTTGTCTATAGATCTTAAGTATGGTCTTGCCGTTCTATGGGGCACATAAAGAATTATGACAGGTGGCATTGTTCTTGATCCATTGTTAACAAATATAAAGGACTTAGCACTTTTAGACAACGATGGAATGTAACAATAACAAGCTCGCTAGAAAGTAAAAATGTAAACTTCCTACACAATTTTTCATTATCTATTTAATAAGAGATGGGTATGATTGTGTGAATATGGTATATTAGATACGATAGTAGCAAATTATTTGTTGTCTATAGGTCTAAAGTATGATATTGCCCTTCGATAGGGCCAAATAAAGAATTATGACAGGTGGCATGCTTCTTGTTCCTACTTTAACAAATATAAAGGGCATAGCACTTTCAGACAACAATGGAATGTGACAATAACAAGCTCGCTAGCTGGAAAATATATGAACTTCCTACATGAGTTTTCATTATCTATTCAGTAAGAGATGCCCATTAATTTCATCAATCACTATGCTTGGTGTGATTGGTTCTTAGCAACTCAGAGGTAGTATATTCCACTTCTATGCTCGTGTCTACAGACTGTGCTGCAGGAGGCCAGTAAAAATGATAGATGATGATGTTGCAGCAGTATATTGGATTTACTGCAGCGTGCATCATCCTCTGCTTTACAATCTACTTAGAAATTATATATGTCAAACATCTTCTTTAGCACTTTGCCAAATAGAACAGTGGTCTGTTTTTGTATATGCTTCAGCAGTATTAATTTGTCTTGAAATGTAATGGATATCATTAGTTGTTTCACACGTGCTTCAAAGGCACCCCCTAACTACTTACAACTAGGGATGAGCCAAATCTGCCTCTGTTTTATTCTAGTTCAGTTCTGCCAAATTCTGATTCTGCATCACCTGGATCCCATTGAAGTTTATTGGGAGGGGGTCAGGATGTGCTTTTGTGTCTCTGAGAATCAATTAAAGTAGCCAAATGCCCTACATTGCATGCAAGACCACAAAATCTGGGGCACATGGTTCTAATTGAAATAGCAATATCAGAGGCCCCCTTAACTAAATAATGTATTTTTGAAATAAGAAAAATGATCTCATTTTAACTTCCTGTAAAGCTACAGAATAATGTAATTTTTTTAATGGAAGAATAATTTCCCTTTTAATTTTGTACAACATCTTTATATAAATTTCTCCTTATAAAGAACAAATCCCGAAAAAATGTTTAGCTTGAGAAATAAAATGGACAGTGACCTTATGTAATCATCAACAGCTTATTCTCTTTGTTGATACAATTCTAAAACACAATGATAAAATGTAACCGTTACTGATACAACTGTATCACTGGCTTCATATGCAGATGTTATACCCTAAAAAAAATTGAAAATCTTCAACTCTAAGATTAACTTATTCTACTAAAGGACCCCTAGCTTTACATAACGATGATTTAAAAGAGATACATCATTTCACTCTCAAAATAGTATAAAAGTATACTGTAGGTAAAGGTTTTTTCCCCTTTCTAATAAATTGGTAGTTAAAGTGGACTAACACCCAGGACTTTGACTATCCTGGGTATTGGTCCACTTCCCCGGGGCACCCCGATCGGGGGTGCCTCGCTGTGTGAAACCCCCCAGAAAGCCCCCAAAACTCAGCTCTCCCCGCTCCCACGTGGCCGTGCCGTCCAATCGGCACCGACGGACAAGCTGATTGACAGTGACGTACAAGCAGCTTGCCCGTCGGCGCCTCCCGTGTGTCACTCTTGACGTGTGAGCGCCCGCGCCGGCCATTCAGAGACGGCCGGCGCGGGCACGCGCACGTCTAGAGGAGCGCGAGTGAGGCGGCGGCGGCGGAAGCAGTGGCTGGAGAGGTAAGGTACAAAGGGACACTAAACTAAATGAATCTACAGTATCCTCTTCATGCTATCAGTGAGCTTTCCACTAGAGAATTCTCACCTTATTTTGTCACAGCTCCATCCAAAATGGTACAGCAAATGTACGTCAAATGCACCTCCTCTAATAGAAGGCATGCAGCACTGCAGTATGCAATTATTTTCTATACCATCTCATATAGTGTTTCTAAGCTCGCAAGGGCAGGGCACTCCTCCCTATTGTCTCCTGTGCTCACAACACTTGGTTTTAACCTGTGGCATCTAATTTTGTATTGTTCTCTGTACTATATGTTTTACCCTGTCTGTAATCATACCATGTAAAGCGCTATGGAAGTTGATGGCGCTATATAAATAAACAATAATAATAATAACAATATAGCAAATACTCACTTGCCCCATGTGATGGTTGGCAGCCATTAAGGATAGCAGGATGGGCTTGCACAAGGCTGTGCATCTGCCTACCCAGAAAACACTACAGATGTCCTGTGGTCAAATGGGTTGTGACTTGACAGTAGTACTGAGGGATCATGGAAGAATTTAAGTATGAGGGATGGGTATAGGGCTTCCCAGGCAAGTATGCAGTCAGCGGCATCCCTCTTTTGGATCTCCACTCGCTAATTTAGGGAACCCTCTTATTTGACTGGAGGGTCAGTTTGAAATACACCCTACAGGGTGGTCTTAATGACCATTTTAAAGGTATTCATTTCTGAGATAGTTCTTGACCTAGTTTACTAGGGCCTGGCTTTACTGTAAAGTGGACCAAAATTTTAAATTGGTACACTGACAATATTCTCTAGGGTGCCTTCTAGTTTGGGTTGTTGCTGCAAGTGATCACAAGTGGGCAGGGGTTTTACATTAGCAATTCCCACTGTGGGGCAACCCAAATCAGGATACTGCAAGTGGACCAGGAATAAGTTTAAACTTTTGACCTACTTTAAAACAGAACTAAGAGCATGGATTTTCTTTAAATGCCTGTTTCTGTAAAATGTCTGTATTTATGAAGGCATCAGATATCAGAAATCTAGTACCTGTTTTGCAGCTGATTTTAATCATTTTTTTCTTTTTTATTATAATTTTTTTAGGATTTTTCATAATACAAACAATATTTGTTGACATAGGATACAGACTAAGAAGAGACATTAATGAACGTGTAATGAGTAGTGATGAGCCAGGACTGAGACAATCCTGTTTTGAACTCCCAAATGCCAGATGAAAAAAAGAAAATCACAAAAAAATAAATAAGAAAAAGAAAAAACAGTTTCTGATCTGGCGGACTGTGATCTTCTTGATGCCAGGGAGGGCTGCTATTGCAGCTATAATTGACCCTGCAATTAAATGCCTCCCATTCCTTCTATTATTCAATTTAATATATCACATTTAAATACTTTGCAATTGATTAGCACCTCTATGGGACATATTTTAACAAAGTTAATGTATTTAAACAGTTAATTACAATATTATATATTTCATCAAAAAATCAATTTAACAAAATATATACTCGAGTATAGGTCGACCCGAATATAAGCCGAGGCACCTAATTTTACCACAAAAAAACTGGAAAAGTTATCGACTCGAGTATAAGCCTAGGGTGGGAAATGCAGCAGCTACCGGTAAATTATTATGGATGACCTGGGGGATTTCACAGCCCTGGAAATCCCAAATCAGGATGCCCAAGCAGAAGGCCAGCAGCCAGCCCTGTAATCTTTTAGATTCCAGGGCCGCCCTCTTATGGTTTTGTTCCACTTAAAAAAAACATTGAATTAGTGAGCTTGCTCCCTGCCCTGCTCCTCTAATCTTAAATTCAATGTGCACACACAAACACACAATCTGTACAAACCCCCATCAACATAATCTAATTTTTCTTTTTAAACCCCCAAGTGACAGTCCACCCTGCCCGCTCCTCCATTACCTGTTACCAGGCGCTCCTAGGTTGCCGGTGTACTGAGCAGGCCGGCAGCCCCCGCGCGCCTTCTTCTCTGATGATGTCACGGCAGGAGGGCGGAGCTGGCCAGGCCGCTCTCCTATTCACTGACGCGGCCACAGCATAACACGGTGACCGGGGGCGGACAATGCAGACAGGGAGGGAGCAAGGATGGCTGGGTGTGTGATCGCCGGGCACGCGCGCTGGACGGTGGCATGCGCGAAGCCCGCTAGGAACTTGTACTTAAAAAAAAAGACAGCTGAGTCCTGACTCGAGTATAAGCCGAGGCGGCTTTTTTCAGCCCAAAAAGTGGGCTGAAAAACTCGGCTTATACTCGAGTATATACGGTAGTTATAAGCTCTACAAATTGTTATAAAAAAAAATCCAATGTAAGAAGGACCCAAAGCGTATGAATTCATTCAATCCTGGGGGAAAATGTGCTTTAAATTTAGATATCTATCTAGTTTCCCTTTATAATGTATTTTTTTTTTAAGTTACCTCCTCTATCATTAGGGTGTGTTCTATCTAAACCACAAAAGTGAACACCATCCACCTTCCTCATGATAAAGCGCAAAATGTCTTCCTATTGGGGTTCCCATAGTCCTACTTTTTATGTCAGTTGGTTGTTCTGACATCCTAGTTCTAAACTTCTTATTAGTCTTACATGTGTAATAACAGTCACAACTACATGTTAAGAGATAAATCACATTTGCCGTATTGAAATTATTCAAAAGTCTAGTTTTTTTTGGATTAAAACTGGGGATGGAAACTTTTCATCTCTGCTCAAAAATCTGCATACAGTACATGCCCCACATCTGAAGTTCCCCTTGGATTTACAGCACTGTTTCCTCTCACCCCTATTAAAATAACTTCGGACCAAAGTATCTTTTAGTGATTGATTTTTATGACCTTTCTAATAGCTTCATGTTTGGTTAAATATGTCAAAATAAGCGATGTACTAGGCGTTGGTCTTCGCCTTTGTCCTTGTTTATTGATAAATAACAGTTCATGCCTATCCGTATTAAGAACTTTCTGAAATGCCTTTTTCAGGAACTTTCTTACTATAACCTCTTTGTATTAGTCTACTCTGTATTCCCTCAGCTACCAGTCGGATGGTTAGCTGCCATTGCCTTACAAGATATATTTCCTTCTAAATCTATATTGATTTTGATATCTAAAAATGATACCTGATAATCACTGAATTCTAGTGTGAATTTTAAATTCAAATCATTATTGTTTAAAACTTGTACCAAGTTCCAGGACTGAGCCAAGATGATATCGTCAATATATCTGTGCCATGCGAGAACAGATATGGCGACACTTCATCATTAACACACAACCTCCTCTCCATCGCCGTCCCATCGCCGGCACAACTTGTGCCCCATTGGTCGCGAACCAATACCTGGGTTGGTGGGAGAGGAGGGGGCCGCTAGGGGCTGACTGTAGGCACATTATGTTTTAGAGGTAAGGAGTCTGATATTCTAAGGATATGTAAAGGGTTTAATACTGATTGGCTCCTCTGTCTCCTTTTAGCCCATACAACTCTATTCACAAAGGTGACATTGGTCATTATACTTTTGCAAGGTGGAGGCACCATCTGTGGGTGAAATTCATATTATCAATTGATTTATGAAATCATGACTGTCCTAAGGAAGGGTGTAAGTGAATGTGCACATATAAATTAGATTGAAGTAAATAACTAAGAATTTATTTAAATGTATTTTATATTATTTATACATACAGATCCACTTTATGGTGATCAAGACTAAGGATGTACTGTAACGAAACGCATTTGTTTAATGGATGGATATATTGCAATCATGAAATGAAAAAATATGATCATGGTGATTTAATGCATGATAAAATAAATGTAAATTTTAAATATTCACAATACAGTGGTTTGTGGCTTATGTGGATTCATGGATTAAATTATAAGTATATATATATTGTGCAATAGACTGACATTTTCTGTTGTTGATCAATGGATCTTTGAGTGGTGTTTAACCCTTTAAACGCCAGCCACGTAAAATTTACGTGGCTGCCTCTCCTGCAGTTAACTGCCAGCCACGTAAATTTTACGTGCCTGACTTTCCCCACTAATAGTAAAAAAAGTTTTTAAAAAAGGCACTTACCTGACCCCTCGTTTGATTCAGCCGGGTCTCCTCTTCAAAATGGTGGTCTCCGATCGTTCACCGGACCTCCTCTGGCTGCAGGGGAGGGCCCGGAATAGGGTGCCCCCCCCCCATTTCAGCTGCCTCCGGCTTTTCCTGTAAAATAAAAAAAAAAAAAAAAATGACATTTACTTACCTCTGTGTGCGCTGGCTCCCGCCGACCCTCCTCTTCACCTGGGGGGCCTCCGATCCCCCCCCAGGTCATTCCGATCTTCAGGAGAGAGCCTGGAAGGCTCTCTCCCCTCTCCTGTTCCGATGGCGGCCCCCTTTTGGGGGCGGGGCTAATGACGTCATTCCGTGCCGTCGTCCCCGCTAAGCCCCGCCCCTTTGGGGGAGGGGCTATGACGTCATTCCCAGTCCCGATCACCGGCTACAGCTCTGTTAGCTGTCAGATGCCGGTGATCGGTGCCCTGGAAGGAGGTGACAGGAGATCCTCTGATCTCCTGTCTCCTCCTTCTCTGGATGCCGATCACCGGCATCTGACAGCAGATCAGCGAGGGACACAGGAGCTGACGATCGAAGGTGAGTAAAGAGTAAATTTTTTTTTTTTTTTAATAAATAAAAATTTTGTGTCCGTGTTTTTTTTATTTCTGTTAACCCTTTGTGAACTGGTAAGGGGTCCATGAGACCCCTGTACCAGTTCACAAGGCTGGGGTCTGGCAAGTCACCTGCCCTAGCGGGTGACTTGCCATTAACCCCTGCACCCCCAATTACCTGCCTCCCCAAAGCCCAGGGGGGGGCAGAAGAGCCCGGGCCCACATAGACTATGTGGGCTCGTAGGCTGCAGGGTGGGGGGGGCCACAAAAGCTGCCCCATAGCTGGTCCCGGGCTGGTTATGACGGGTAGGGGGGACCCTACGTCATTTTTTTTTTTAATTTTAAGGGTTAGGGTTAGGGTTAGCCTAACCCTAACCCTTAAAATTAAAAAAAAAAATGAGGTCCCCCACCCTGTGAGGGGGGACCCTATGTCATTTTTTTTTTTAATTTTAAGGGTTAGGGTTAGGGTTAGGCTAACCCTAACCCTTAAAATTCCAAAAAAAAATGAGGGTCCCTACGTGATTTTTAAAAAAATTTTAACGGTTAGGGTTAGCCTAACCCTAACCCTTAAAATTCCCCCCAAAAATGGGGTCCCCCCCCTACTTTTTTTTTTTTTTTAAGTGGACCAACACCCAGGCTGATCGGCCCGGATCAGATCCCTCCCTGCGGGGCATCCGAAATCGGGATGCCCCACTGTGTGAAACCCCCAGGACGCCCCAATCGCCTTACCTTATCCCTGTTCCAACGGTGCATGCGCGGGCCGCATCTCGCGCTTCTCTCTATCAGGGCGCGCACACGTTCCGGTCGTTTGTGAATCGCCGATGCGGGCACGCTCCCTGTTAGAGGGAAGCGCGAGATGCGGCTGCCAGCGCGCTCAGAGCCGCTGTGGTTGTCCGTCCCTTGTCCTTGCATACCACAGCGGCTCTGAGCGCTCTGATTGGACGAGCGCTCGCGCATGCGCCGTAGGAGCGGGCTGAGGTGAGTTTTTTATACCTTTCTCGGGGGTTTTACGCAGCGGGGCACCCCCGCGGAAGTGGATCAAAACCCAGGATAGTGAAAATCCTGGGTGTTGGTCCACTTTACGGGTTAGGGTTAGGCTAACCCTAACCCTTAGAATTCCCCCCAAAAATGGGGTCCCCCCACCCCCTGGGATTAAAAAGAAAAAATAAAAAAAAATTAAAATTTTAAAGAATTAAAATTAAAAAGAAAATGACATAGGGACCCCCTCCCAGGGGGGCCCACTATTTTTTTAATTTTTGGGGTTAGGCTTAGCCAAAAATTCTCAAAAAAAATTGGGGTCCCCCCCCCGGGAGGGGGTCCCTATGTAATTTTAAATTAACCCCTTATGTTTATAGTGTGGATAGTAGTATTTTATTTGTAAATGTTATAAAATGCTCTTTTCAGTTTGGGGGGTCTCCTGGGCAAGAATGAGGGGCTATTGATACATATGTGGTACCGTTGTAATCGGGAGAAATGGGGCTATCACATGCAATATGGTTTTTATTACTAAAAAATGTTTTATTTAAAATAAAGGAGACAATTGTATATATATATATATATATATATATATATATATATATATATATATATATATATTATTTTATTTATTTTTTTGTTTTTTTTTACGCAAAAATATTTAAAAAACAGTAGAAAAATTACAAACAAGACATTTAATGTTAAAGCCTAAATTCTGCTGCAAAAAAATATATATATATTTTCCAAGAAATTCCGACAAAAATCACGGTTAAACATGCCGCAAAATGGGGAAAAATGACCAACTGAGGGCGACAAAAGTTCAAGTAGGCTGGCAATTAAAAGGGTTAATAGTACCTATGCATGTTGGGTATTGTTCTGCTCGGGGGACCTTGCGCTTTCAGATTTAGCTTGTTTTTTCTTATTTGCATATTGATATTTTAGGAAAAGGTGTTTTTTATTCTGCTTTTTTATAATTTTTTTTGTGAAACCCTGTGCAACCTAAGAATTCTTCAAGGGATTACTTCCAGAAAGATGAGCCCACGACAACAAGCTGGGTACGCTTAGAAAGCTTAAAATGTGTACTTTCAGGGAATATATGGTTTATGGGGGATATTCTAAATGTAAAGGGTTGTTTTGGTAGAAAAAGCACAAGGTGCGCACTTTGTATGCAGAGCTGAAATTTTGAAGTAAAATTACCGTTACGCACATGCTTTACTTTGGTGTGTTTGGCAACTCTTCCCTTGACAGTAGCTATGCATGCTGGGTATTGTTCTGTTCGGGTCATGTTGCTTTTTCAGATTTTCCGTTTTTTTCTTGTTTGCATATAGGTTTTTTTAGGAAAATGTGGTTTTGATTCTGCTTTTTTATACTTTTTTAGAGAAACCCTGTGCAACCAAAGAATATATTGAGGGATTACTTCCAGAAAACTGCACCCATGTCAACAAGCCTGGTACGCCTAGAAAGCCTGAGGTGTGTACTTCCAGAGAATATATAGTTTGTTGGGGGTATTTCAAATGTAAAGGGTTGTTTTTCTTGAAAAACTGCAAGGTGCGCTTAGCACGTAGCATAGTTGTATTTTATCTGAAAATCTCCTAAAGAGTTGTTTCAGTTTGGGGGAGTCTCCTGGGCAGGAAAGGGTGTCTACCTATACATATGTGGTATCACTGTAACCGGGAGAAATTGGGGTTTCAGTGCAATAAGATTTTATTGACAAACTTACATTTTTTATTACAAAAAACACTACAAATTGTAAAAAATTGTTTTTTGGGTTTTTTTTTTGCACATATTTCATCCAAAAATATTGAGAATACACCTAAAAAATGACAAACAAGACATTTCATGTTAAAGCTTAGACTCTGCTGAAAAAAACAATATATCACTTTTCTGGGAAATCCCTGGAAATCCCTTCAAAAATCACAGTTGAACAAGGGGAGCGCAAAATAGTGCAAAATGGTCTGGCAACAAAGGGTGACAAAATCTCAAGGTAGTCTGGCGGTTAAAGGGTTAATGTCATATCCTGACCCCCCAATACAATGATAATTACATAACAGAGTTGAGACCTAATGGATTTGTTACCCATAGGAATACATTTTGCAACGTTGGAACTCTCAATTGATTTAAAGCACTCCCATTTGGCACCTGTAACCTTGTAGCAAGCTGAGGAATGTCCTAACTTTTGTAGTAGAAGCAGAACCATGTTTCCATTCAGTAGGTAGTTGAAGTCCCCCATTACCACCACTCTACCAGCCTCTGATGCCGCTCTATCTGTTTAGAGCTGACCCTCTATTTTCTCAGTTATGTTTGAGGGGTCTATAAATGACACTAAATTGTATTTTAACATTGTTTACCTCGCCCCGCACTTCTACCCACAAGGATTCTACATCTTCACAATCTTCTGCTAGTATCCCCTCATTAATATATGCTTTGAATTCTTGCTTTACATAGAGACACAATCCACCCCTTCCCTTTTTGCTCTGTCTTTCCAAAAGAGAGCAAAACCTTGAAGATTGACAGTTCAGTCATTTGTGGAATCCAGCCATGTCTCAGCCACACCAATAATAATAATATTTTTTTTCTAGTACTAGCACCTTAAGCTCCTCCAACACATGGATCTATTAATCCATCATAGCAGTCCTTCCCCCTTATAATTCTCCACCCTCCATCATATGCTGTCCCCTAAGAAGCCTGTCTGTCCCTTTGCTTTCTCTCTTGCCCTCTCCCCCTCATCTCTAGTTTACATACCTCTCCACCCCTTTTGGTATCCTCTTACCCAGCACAGCAACCCCCCTTTCATTCAGGTGCAAATGTGTATTATCTGTAGAATACAGTTCGTACCTCAATGAAAAGTCAGGGCAGTGCTCTAAGAACCAAATCCTTCTGCCCTGCACCAGGTCTTGAGCCATGCATTTAACTCTTTAAGCTCCCACTGCCATTCATGTTTAGCGCATGAAACAGGCAGTATTCCAGAGAATACAAACTTGGCGGTCCTTCTGTGCAATCACAGAAGTAAAGAAAAAAGATTGTGTGGTGTTCACCCAATCCTAATAAATATGCAGCTTTTACGAAAACAAGATAATATATTGTGTCTTGATTTCTGCAGGTTTTGAAGCTCCGCACATTTTAAAGATTCTTGATGAGATTCTTGGACTTACATACTGAACATCCTTTCCAGTAACAAACACTACTTATGCACTCTGAGCAAAACAATCATAAATCATGCAAATTATGCCTAATGTGCAGCCCTCAGGAGGGCTATCCAAAAACAAGTCAATTTAAAGACAATCTTGGTAGCCGTAGAACAATTTGCACATAAATGATCAGCAAAAGGGCTTTGAAAACACGCATGATAACAGAACAGAAGTGATCAACCGTCATGTTGTTAGACTGGCTGTGCTCATGGGCTTGATATATAGAATCTTTTTTTCTTTACAGCTTTGAGACATTTCAGTGCCAAGATGCCATCTGTATTTAAGTCAAGGAATGTTGGTTTATATCAGCCATCTGTCTGCTCCAGCTTTTGATGTTAGACATGACCTTCATCTTCAATGATAGATTTGCATTCAATGGCCTTACCATTAGCAGTAAAAAGAGGTGCTACTGTGTCTAAAACAGAAATAATTTAATCTTTTAACTCATTTAAAGTGGAAGTCCAATCACCAGGTAACCCATCAACTGAGACAGGCTGGGGGTGGTTACCTCCTCCTGGATCCGGTGAAGTCCCTGGTGCTCCTGCAGCTGCCACATACACGGACAGATCTGTACAAAGAAAGGACAAGATACTTTGTGCAGCAGATCTAAGATGGCTGTGCCTAGAGCCGGAATTTCCAGGTTAACAGCAAAGAATCTTGGGAGAGTTAGGGAGTTTTTTTATTGTAAACCCACCCTTCCCTGCTTCAGTGCCAGGGGCAGGTTTCAGGGTTACCCATTGACTGGACTTTCACTATCTATCTTAATCTAAATGGCTGGCTTGGGATGTGGGGTGCCAAAGGCATGCACTCTGTTAGGCTGTATATACAATAAATGTTGTATCCCATACATTCATTTGGCATACTACACTTCTAGGAGGATAGTCTGCATGTGCACCATAGGATCCCTGAGGTTTACACCTCCCTCTGACTTGCTTTTCATTTCCCATGGATCCCAGCATCCCTGTGGATATGTAATCACATTTTAGTTATACATTATGGTGCCACTGTGCTGAGTTCAGTCATCACAGCAGCCCTGCCTCCAGAGTTCAGATAGTGGTTTGCTAAACAGAAAATTGGCCAGTGATAAATAAATTCACATGAATATGCTGGATGGCAGAAGGGGAGGTCACTTATATACCCGACATCAAGAAATATCCAGCCAGACTTGTTTTTTATTTTAATGGAAGAGGAAAGGAAGAGGAAATCATAGGTGAATCATAAGGGTTCTGTCACCCTTGGTACACTAAACCTGTCACCCCTGGATTTTATTCCTACCAGGAGAAAAAAAACGCAAGCTTTGCAGGAGTTTTATTCAGTTTGGGTGTATAAGTGACCCTTCATCTCAATATCCGCTGTGTTTATATGGATTTTTAATTTTACACAATTTCACAATAGTGCTCATTTAAGCTCAGCAGCCAAAACTGGACTGTCACTAAACTCAGTTATGATTGAACATTGATCATATGAGATTGACCTCCTCAGAGACAACCACACCCATTATATTGTTAACTTCGCCCAGGGCGCACACCCATGTGAACATGTCTGAAGTCCTGTTGTTGACTACAGCCTGCCTGGCCACACCTGTTGTGATATGCCCTGTTTCCTAATACAGCCTTTGTGACCACATCTTGTGTGCCAAGTCCTGTTGCTGAGTACAGCTTGAATGGCCATGTCTCAAGCCCTTTTGCTGACTACAGTCTGTCTGCTGACTTCTATTGTATCCTGCAGATTAAAGCTTGTGTGACCACATCTATCAAGCCAAGCCCTGTTGCTGACTACAACTTCTTTGACCAGGTCTATTGCACCAAAACCTATTGCTGACTAAAGCATGTCTGGCTGGATCTATTGTGCAAAGCCCTGTTGCCAGCTACAGCTTGTCTGACCATGTATATTGTACTGTTTGCCAACCACTGCTACATCTGATTACTCTACTGATTTTGCTTCAGCCTGCCTGAGTTCCCAGCTTGTAATACATGGATCACTAATAGGCTGTCGCGGACCGGGTGGAGCGGACTCGGGTGTGGATCCGCTTTAACTGTGGAATCGAGAGCGGGTACCGTGTCAGGGGAGCGGAGTCTAAGAGGCCACCGGTATTCACCAGAGCCCACCGCAAGGCAGGTTGGTCTTGTGCGGTGAGTGACCCCCAGGTCGCTACCCCCTAACAGCGGCCCAGTCCCACAGTCAGCCGAGGTTCAGTGAGGTACACAAGTGGCAGGCAAAAAGGCGTAGTAAGTACAGGCAGAGATCGGGGCTGGCAGCACAGGTTCGCGGTAAAGGTGAGTAGCCGAGGTCGGGGCAGGCAGCAAAGGTTCAGAGTCGGGGACAGGCAGAGGTCGGTACACGGGTGAGCAATCCAAGAATGTCTGACTTTCAACAGGCATGGAGAGACCAAGATCTGGCACTGAAGGAAAGGAAGTGCCTCTTTAAATAGGGGAAGTGGATGCAGGATTGGATGAGCAGGCGCCAATCAGTGCTGTACAGACTCTTTAAATCTCAGGAATCCAGTGCGCTCGCCCTCTAGTGGACAGAGACGTGCGTGCACCTGAGCATGTGAGCAGGAAGCATGGGGGGGAAGGGCGGCAGCTGAATGCAGCCATGAGGAAGTGCTGCAAGATGGATGACGGCTGCATGCAGCCATGGAGGTAAGTGACTTGCTGTGAGACGGGCGTGCAGCGCTCGCCCTAACATAGGCTATGTTTACTGACCAGGATATGACACATGCCCACTTATTTAGAAATAATAACCCTTTACCCTTATTTGAAAATTATGTTTAAATTATATATTTTTGGAAATGTTAGTAAATTAGTCATGCCAGCTTCTCTCTTGACTATTTACCTGAATTTAGAGCTGGCAATGGAAACAGAGGAACAGAATGTTCCTGAAAGATATTATGAGTTTAGGCCCATTTTTACAGTAGCTGTGTCTATACTAAACTACAGTAAGTTTGCCTCCAAATCTTTATATGTGTTTCATGTGTATAGCTTTAGTCAGTTTAGTTCAATGAGAACAGAATTTTGCCAATATTTAGGTAAAATTTAACAGCTTTATTTTTGGAAGTTAGTAACAGAAATGTATCTTTATAAAGTGGCAGATAAAGCCAGCATTATATTTCTTAATCAGTCAAAGTAAGCTCTTTTAGTTGTACTGGGATGAGTCATCAGATCTGCAGCTGTCATGTATCTCTATAGGGGACTATGAATTCAAATAGGGGACCTGAAAATGTAGTCAGCAAAAAGGACCTAGTTAAATAGTAATTTTCTGGGAATGAAAAGTGCTGGTGAATTAAAGATTCAGCCCCTGAAAGCCAGCATGTGGCAAGCTGAAAGCATGCTAAATGAACCCTTTGCCTGTAATGTCACTAGAATGTTGCCGACATATTAGTAATACTTGTTAGGTACAAGTACTTTAGGTACTGAAGATTTTAGTGGAAGATGGAATGTATTGCAGTAAAATCATTCGCCAATTTTAAATCTGAATCCAGACAAAACCTTACTTTAATTTTCTTTAATTTCAAGTGAGTATTGTTAACCAATTTTCCTATTTCTGCTTTGAAAAAAAAATAATTGGGTGTTATTACAGGGTAAAAATGGCTTTCGTAATAAAAATGGCTTTTACTAAGTACCCTTGGTGGCATGGTAAGTGTGTGAAATTCAGGGGGACTTAAAACACTGAAACACTTCAGTCATGTTGCTGCACAAGTTGAGAGGGTTATTCGTCCTATAGCACAGGGTTCTAATGATGCTTTTTATAGGTAAACTACGGTTTAATGGAGATGCATCTTGGGCTGTGTACAACATCTTGGCATTCTGGCATTGCTGGAAAGAGATCAAGAGAGCTTGCACTGCTGTACAAATGAGGAGGAGGTTGGATTTTAAAGAAAAAGTCCACATTTATTAACATTCCCAGAAAAACCAGGATCCGAACATGCACAAGACTCCCCACTTACCTGCCACATGATCCTCCGCTGCCAATTGTTCATCTGCAGTGCAGGTATGAGAAGTTGGACTAGATGCTGTATGCTGCCCAAGATGCACCTCCGATAGGAAGCCATTATTCTTTACATTTGTAGCCTTGCAGCATCTTTGGATGATGGCATTTCTGGCAGAGGAGATTGCTCCATTGGACCAAGTGGAGTACATACAGTAAAGGCCCTTACCCGTGAAACAAGAACCTGTACTTCATAAAAAAAAGTTTGAGAACATTGCTCTAGATCAGGGGTTTCCAACCTTTTTTCATTAAGTAGCAATTTCTATTTTCCAAGGATCTTAAGTACTGCTTGTGGGGTGCATATTGGTTGATGGCAGCTAAAACCATTTTAAAAATACAAAACAACCATTTAAGCTGGGGTACAGATCAGTCTGCAGTGTTGCTGAGTATCACTTGATAGAATCTTGAGTACCACCAGTAGTACTTGTACCATTGGTTGAGAATTCTTGATCTAGATGAACTTTCTGCTTAGTCACTTTAGATGAGGAAAATCTAATGGGTCAAAAACTGTAAAAACAAAAAATACTGAATGTGTTCAATCTCTCCTTAACTTATTCAAAACTAATAAAATGGTCTCGAAGCAAAACTGTCCATTTAATTTACTAAGGAAAGAGGATTCTCAAATATTCAGCCAACTTCTTATAAAACCCTTTCTGGGCGTTTGAGAGCTCTCCAAGTAAAAACTCTTTCCTTGGTAATTTAATGGGTGTAATTGTGTAATCAGCATATCTTCTCACATATTCTAGCTGTTTTAAATTCTAGACTTACAGAGCTATAAAAATCTTCACGCAATGCAACAGATAACCGCTGATATGATCGATGCTAGGATTAACATGTTAAAGCTAGATATGTAGGCAATCTTTAATATCCGCTGATGATATCACATAATGTGATCTGGACAAAAAACAAAATCTTAATAATGTTACTTCCCATTGTAGATAATTACAACATTTGAATGTAAAATATAGTGTCCTGCACGTGCCAATTCTTCTCTTCTCGTTACTCGAACAGTTCAAGTTAATTGAAAGGAAATAACTGTTTGCTGTACTTATTTACTGGTAGAAGATACAATATTTTGTAGTAGTTTATTTTTTATCATTTTTTAGCAATAATGATGAGCTCACAAAAGTATTGTTTCGTTTAGAGCAAAAGTTCAGTTGTTTCATTAATTTTGGGACATCTAGACTTCACCTGGAATGCTTGACCTAGTAATACAAATAGGGGTAAGGAGTTTTAATAGTTGAGTGTAAAATCAAAGCATAGCCATCCTACCTCCCAGTTAATTTCTACCAGTCAGAAAATTGTTGTTGGTGCTGTCTTATCTTCTGTTCCTAGTAATCCCTTGCAATTCTCTCTTTTTTGAGAAACACGCATCAGTTCATTAAAGTAAGACTGTTTCTGACTGTCTGTGCATTTCAATATTTTTCTCACAATATATGTTTAACAGAAGAAAAAAAAGGAGAGGAAGAAATTAGTCACGCATACAGAGAGAAGTGTATCTCTCATACAGTGTGATGCAGGATAAAGTTTAGTGCTCTATTTGGTCTAGTAATAGGTGGGGGTTGGATTTAAGAATAGGACCAGACATGTATTGATGACACCCAGTCTGGAGAAACTTTTAATTAAAATGTGATCGTTTTTTGCACTAGGTGTTTTGCAAATGGAAAAGTTCTCAGGTGGCAGGAGTGTATCATTGCCATTTTAAAATGATGAAAGTTATGCCCTGTTGGCAGTTATCTTTCAGATGTAACCCCCCTCCCCCATAATTATATTGTATATGCATCTTTCACCCATAACTGACCTATAACATAGTACTTGAGTGCAAAAAGAATGGACCTTGAGGCTAAAGAAAGTAGAGCAAAGGAAGTAAATAGCAGCCAAGGTTCTTATGGCCAAGTGAGAATACTGTAGTCAGTCATATTAACATAGTACCAAAGTACTGTATGTAAGGTTGAAAAAAGACTTCAGTCCAACCAGTTCAATCTAGCTATAAAAGAAAATCTCTATACAGTGGTCTAGTAACCATAGGCAGTATTGTTATCACATGCAAGAAAGCTGTAAAAATTATCTTACCTGCTCCCCGGTCCTGCGACATCCTCGGCCACCCTCTTGATCAGCATCTGTCCGTGCGCTGTGCGGAGCTCGCTGCCGCTCAGCCGCTGCTCGAGTGGTGCCGCGGCCCTGCTCCTCCTTCCGCATCTCCGACTCCTCTCTACCCGCACACACGTGTGTGTAGTTTATGCCCTCCGGAGGATAACCTAAACAGGCCAATAAGCACTATTGTTACTTGTGGGGCAAAGTACATTTGATTGGTGCCATTGTGTCTGGTGAGGACTGTCCTTCTGTGTATGATTCCGGCATGTCCAGTTCATCCACCTTCGTCTTGTCTATAGTCTTTGTGCTTGAGGCTTATAAAGCATCCTAGCAAATGGGGGCTTGTCTAAAGGCTGAAGAAGCAGCAGAGATTGGAGGTTGTGGACTCGCCAGAAGGCGGGTATCCCACGGGGCATGACAGAAGGCTTATAGGCTACGCTTGAATTATTTTAGTATATTCTTCCTCTGGCAGAGAGTTCCATAATCTCACTGCTCTTACCGTAAAGGATCCTCTCCTATGTTTGTGCAAGCATATTTTCTATATAACCTTAGCAGATACCCCCATGTTATAGAGTCCTGGGTATAAACAGGTCATGTGACAGATCTGTGTATGAACTGAAGTTCATAAACAGTATCATATGTAATACATAGTGATCTGTCAGTCAAGCAAATATTCAAAGTCAGGGAAGCAGGCAAAGCTGAGTTTAGGTGGTTGGCAATCAAGTCAAGTCAGATGGAACAGGTGTGACCACATGAAAGCAATCACACCCACATTGAATAATGTTGGGGGGGTCAGGATATATAGATGGAGCAGTTCTCAGAGACATTCCCCAACCTGGTTGCAAGCCGTGAGAATTGGTTAATGGCAACAGGGCCTGTTAGGTGGCTAAGGGACCTGATTGGTGGTAGTGGGACTCTATTAGGTGGCTGGAGGGCCCTGTAAGGCTGCTCAAAAAGCCAAGTGACTTCTGCAAAAAACAGGTGACTTGACTTCTCTGCACTCATATATTGCTACCTAACCTACAGCTACAAGCTATAGTTTTCTGATTTGGGATGCCCCATATGTAAAGTCCCCTGTGTTTCTGTAAACTCACCCTCATTATCATTCCAGGATTACTGCTGTGCAAGTTTGCCATGCCCTGGCAGAATTGAATGTCTGCCGTCATGACTGTGCTTGGTGAAGGAAGGGGGGGGGCCAGGGTGCATGACTAAGATTAGCCTTGCACCCTGTGGCACTCGCTCCCATGTACCATAGGGTGCGTGTACCCGAGAATAGGGAGCCATGACCTCCTCTGGAAGCACGAAAAGAGGGGAGGACCCCCAAAAGTGGCAAGCTGCCCCCCTGTTGAGGCAGCCTACCATCTTTGGCTAAAACATCCAGACACTCAACAAAGAGCCGCAGCCCTGTAAAGGGGAGCCCAGTGAGAGCCTTCTTAGCGGCAGTATCAGCCGCCCACTGACGCAGGCCAAACCGAGCGGCGCATAGCCACGAAAAGGGCAGAGATCCTACTACATATCTGTACCGCATCATCCATGGCAGTAAGGACAAAGGCAACAAAATCAGAGCAAAGCAAAAGGGACCTATAATCCTCCCCCCTGTTGCCAGCCATAGCACCCTCCAGGAGACGCTTGAGCTGTCTTTTAAGGGCAATAGCTGTAATGGCAGCAGCGCAGACCGAACGCAGCCCAGCCCCCACACATGCAAAAGCATGGCAGGCCAGCTGATCCATGTGCCGGTCCTCGCTGTCCCACAGTGTAGTAGTGTCAGGTGAAGGCATGCCCGAGGTGTTGGACAGCCCGAGCACGGGAGCGTCCACCTCAGGGGGACATGACCATCGCTTGACCAGGTCGGCAGGGAAGGGATACCTCCTATCCCACCCTTTGGGCACCGCAGGCAATCTACTAGGATGTTCCCACTCCTTGAGCACCATATTAGAGAAATGGCTCTGCTCAGGGAACTCCAGGCGCTGTTTGTCAGGACGAAAGAGCTCACCCTGCTTCCTCTTAGCCACCTCAGGAGGGACAATGTGCAAGACTTCAAAAATGTGAGCTAACAGGCTATCAGTGTCCTCAGGGAACCATGAGTCTTCCCCAGGTGCAGACCCAGGGTCACTGCCGTAACCCTCCTGCTGATCCCCAGAGGAGTCAGAGTCCTGAAAGAGTTCCCCCTCCTCTAGGGGGTAAAGGCCAACAAAAGTATCAGGTCCCTCATCCTCCTCAGGAAAGAGGAATGTCACGGGAGCTAGGTGCCGCTTCTTGCCAGAGGCCTTACGTGGAACAGGACAGGCAAGTTGCCTTTCAATACTGGCCACACGCAGTGCCAAATCAGACTGTGACCCCCCGCTAGTATCCCCTCACGGGGGGCTAAATAAAGGCGCGGAGGGGTAGGCGACGCCGAAGGAGGCCGCAGAACTGGGAAGCGAGGCGGGCAGCCCAGCCTGGAGAGCAAGGGCACCTTGGGCGCACGGCACGCACACCCTGACACTGTCACTCACAGGGGATACCCCACACATGGAACACAGCCAGGATTGCCCCGAAGGACCCCCTAGCACGCTATCCCCAGAAGCCTCCATATGGTGATCAACACAGGCACAATAAGCCAGCACAGGGTAAAGGCTAGCATGAGCCACCCTTGATGCCCCTCAAAAGCCAGTAAGGGAAGATGAGGGATGGTAAGGGATAGGACCGGGAGAAACCACAACCCACAGCCTGAAAGACATAAATAAAGACACTTACGTATCGCGCAGCGCATGCCCAAAAGAGACCAAAAACCCCCCAAGGGGACTCACGGACCAAGTAGGACAAGAGCACCAACCGCCAGACCACAGGAGGAAGCATCAAGCAGACCTGGATCACCACCGCAGCTCCGGGATGAGAAGGGCCCCAACGAGGTCACGTGAGCGCGAAAACGGCGCTCACGTGACCTCTCCGGTGTCATCACAGTAAAGAAAAAACGCCTCACAAATATAGCGCCGCCCGCCGCGGAGCGTAGTACAAAGTGGCAAGGCGGCGTAAAACAGTTAAAACACAGTTAAAAAACAGGTGAATACACAGCCAAAGTACCCTCACCGCTAACACCCACCCCCCTTCCCGACTATGGGGAGGAAGCGAGGAAAGCAAGCGAGCAGCGGCGAGGGACGGGGGAGGGGGCAAAACGGCAGAACGAGTAAACAGTCCCCAAAAACACTCACCGCCTCAGAAGTTAGGACAGGAACTCCGCATCCCTAACAGGCTCACCATAAAGCCTATGGCTGGTTCCCCTTTGTAGTACAGGGTCTGCGGCTTGGAGCAACGCTCCTTGAGCACTTGACCCTAGTGCTCCTCTACCTTCACCCGATCCATCAGCCGAGGCTAGGAGGCACAGAGGGTCCGGAAATGGGTGGAAATAGCCATGCAGGGCCGCAGGCTTGGTTGCCCCGCTCACCTGTGCAATATAGAGAGCCATCTTCTATTTTCGCAGAATCACTGCAGAGGAAAACTGGATAAGTCTATGGTGATTCCGTTTTTATATGGTACCGGGAGGATCCACGACTCTTCTGCAGTGCACTGCACCACCTTGTGGCGGGAATACCCCAGATGTAATGACTTTGTGAAGCAGGCCGTGCCATGCAATGGGAAAAAGACATTTAAAAGAATCTCTGATTATATGTAAATAACGTATGTACTATATTCTACGATAAGCTAATTTCTGCAAGGTGGTCATGAGTCAATGGCATGCTATGTTGTGGTCAGAGACTCTGTGGACCACTGTGGCTTGCCATGCCAGCCCATACTGAGAGTTTCAAGGGACAGATCACGTTTTTTGTGTGGTCCTGGAGGAATGAAACTGTAAGGAGATCAAAATTTGGAGCTCTGCTTTGGCTTCTACCCTGCGCTACAGGAAATGGAGGTGAGGTACATGGGAGGTACTTGTGTTGTGAAAAAATATAACTGTGCACATTTTAGGTCACTTTCACAAGCTAAACTGTTGATGAGTTATAAAGTGTGGGTGATTAGCAGCATTTGGCCATCTCCAAAACCTTGGCAGCTAGATAGTTCAATTAAATCAGCATAGAAATCATATTAGTTAAATGTCCGCTGGTGTATTTATAATGAAATTCATTCAGCCAGAATCTGTTTCAAGGACGCCAGTTATGTCTTATGTCGCTAAATGAAACATTTCTCAGTGCCCACTTGTATACCAGCTTTTTCATCTTGCATTCACAAGGTCAGCCTAAACTTATATGTACTAATAAGACATCACTGTCCGAGATTAACATATTCAGAGATGTTTATATATTCAGCAATATGAGATTCAGTAGATTATAAAGTCTATTAACTATTCATAAATCTACTACTCAAAAAGTAAAATGTATAATTTGTATTTATCATTCACAATAACTGGAATTTAAAGTTGTGTTAGCCCTATTGCTCTTACAAGGGATGTCCCCATATAGCAACCTGGGAAAGGATCTCTGTGTGGATAATGGTGGGGGCTAGATATTATAGGATCTGTGATCTAATCATCTAACAATCTGCTCTACACCCTGCTCTAGATTACATCAATCAGTGCAGCCTATGTAAGCAGCTACTTACCATGACTTGATGGTCTAGTGAAACTGGTTTCTAGCTGGATGCTTCTGGAGCAGTGATGGCCGGATGCAGGCCAAGCCTGCTTAGGCTGGAGTCTAGGATTGTCCTGCAATAGGTTGGTTTCAGAGTGTTGCTAAGCATACAGACAAGGCCACTGATGCTGGATTTGGCAGAGGACAAGATCATCACTAGAGATAGGTGCTCAGTACACATAGGACAACAGGCATGGCAGACAAGACTAGGTTAGCAACAGGGTTGTACTCAGAAATGGTCAGATGTTCCAGGGTTGGCATTTAGACATGGTCAGAAATGGCAGTGTCAGCAGACATATTTAGCAACAAGGGCAGGAACTTAAAGTGATTAAATACCAATTTAAGAAAATGGGTGCTGATTGCAGCAGAGTGCATTCTCACCTCCTAAACCAGGTTTCTTCCAGATGGAATCACGGGGCAGCATATACATTGGGGTCTGGTTACCCCGGGAGAGCAGCTGAAAAGTTTAGTGTGCAGTGCAGGAAACTGGGCTTGAAGGGGAGTAGCCATCAAGATAGCTCTGCTGCAGTCATATCCCATCTTGGGGTTGGAACATTGAAAGCAAGGTCAGGTGTGGCAGGGTTGTAAAGTAAGGATCCATTGCTATGTATATCATGGTAGAGTTCCCCTATTACAGAAATATATTTTCAGAGTGAAAGCCACTTTAACTGTCTACAAAAGATCTGTCTACAATTCCAGAGATCCCCTTCAGACAAAGAGTGATTTGTAATTGCCCTATCAGCATGCATGATACTGAATGATTGTCAGCACTTACATTTGCTCCTGCATCCAATCAAAGCTAAAGCGTCTCCTGACTAATTTTCTCCTGGTCGCAGCCATCTTGGAGCATCTTGGAGGTTTACTTTCACAGCATTCCAGCCACATTGCTGCCTGTATTTACCTGACATAACCCACAATGCACAGCCAAAGGAAACTCAGCAGCACTTAAAGGCTACTGCCAAATCCATAGGATGCCATTAAGTGGGGAAAATCATCTGCGTTACAAAAAGATATTTACAGCAATCTGAATTGCCCTGAGGAGATATATGCACTGTTTCTTGTAAGGGTGTTGGACCTCACACGCCCGCTGTGCTCGATAAGCTAGAAAGAAAAATGGCAAGATGGTTTCAGCTTTTCTATCTAGATAGAATAAATCAACAACAATGGTCACCTTTTTTTTCAGAAACGCGGATATTACATAAAAAGTATAACCTTCCTATTCTTATTTGGCTACACTGAAAAGTTTCCCATTTCCAAAATGCTCACTAGAGGCGTCGTTATTCAGAGAAGTGGCATCAGCGCCAGAGAATGTTTATTGGTTGGCATCTTCATTGATTACCATTATTTAGAGACATTACTGGACTGAACCTTTCGTCATCACAAGGTGAGTAAAACAAACGGTGGACGGGTGGCTTATGCAAGTTAAAAAAGCTGTGCAAAAAGCTACAGTATCTATCTCCCATGAAATAGTGAAAAACACTTGTGTGACTATGTTGTGTGACTAAGTCCCGTGAAGTCAATGTATTGTGGCAGCAGACATGTCATAAGCAACATTATGGTTCTTGTTACACATGTGTCTGCAGTCTAAACCTTACGGATAGAGTTCTGCATGGATTTGCCCAGTTGGAGGAGGATGGTTTTGTGGACATATTTGTTTATCATATGATGTAGACATCTGCCCTGTCACAAAGGGTGTCCGCTGTAGAAACTTGAAGAGTTAACCTTTCATGTGTAACGGCGGTGGATTAACCATCACTCCTGTTATATTTGTTAGATAGATGTTAGGGTAGTTAAGTTATTGTAGGAACAGCAGTAAGGGCTCACGGACACTAGGTGTTGTCCTCAATATGGCCTTGATTCAATAAGAGTTTAAAAAAAATCTGATGGTAATAAAAATTCACTTTATCAGACAAAAAGCATGAGATTTTCTGCTACTGAATCACGAGCTAGGAATACAATGAAAGTCACTGGTACTTTTTTACTCCTACAAAAAGCGGAGATCTTTTTACTAATTTTTAAACTGTAGTAAATAGTGCCATTGACTTTCACGGTCTTCCTGTGTGGCGATTAAGTAACAGTGCAATTCTCAAGTTTTTTTCTCATAAAGCAAATTTTTAACTACCATGAGGATTTTTTTTAACTCTTATTGAATCAGGGCCTATGTGGTGGTGCAATCTAGGCACAGGTTAGAGATATGCCCTGCCCGTGCCTGTTGATTGGTTCCTGAGTCTGTAAATTTAGACTTTGGGCAGCTTGGAAGCTTGGGGGTTGGAGAGTATTGCTGTAAGTTGTATCACGAGGTGCTCTGGTGTGACACCCCAGACTACTCACCTGGAGGACCTTGGAGGTTGGGCCGGAGGCGCAGATAGCAGAGAAGCAGCACTCTCTGCGACCCATTGGGGGAGAAAACCAATGCAGTGTCTGGAGAGTGGACCAGGTGAGGAGTAGAAAAGAGTTGGAATAAAAGAATGTTTTGCTGGATCTTTGGACTGTGCATGTTTCCTACTTTATAGGAGACCTGAAATACCATAGGAATACTATAGGAAAAAAAACCCTGGGATCTGAGTGAGTATTGCAGATACCCTCCCCCGCACCCAGGGAGACCCTTTTCAAGTCAGACAGGGAGTCTGAGGGAGGAGGGAGTCAGGGAGGGTCCCCTCCTAGTCCACCCCTAAAGCACACCCACACTCTACTGGTTAAACCTGTTGTACATGTTATATTGATTGTTTTTGTAACATCCTTTTTGAATTATTTACTTATGCCCTTATTCATCAAGCGATAGCGCCAGGTAGTGTCTGACGAGCGCCAGGTAGCGGCAGCTAACGGCGACTACCGACTCAAGTACGCCCGGCGGCGGTCACAATGACGCATTTATCAAGCAAAATGAGGCTAGCGCCGGCGAGAGCGACGGCTAGCGCGGCATTCATCATGAAGCCTCCTGGACCGAACAGCGCCGCTGCAAATTCCCTCACAGCGCCAGGTATGAGCTGTCGCTCCCGGGCGATGTCCAATGCATTTCAATGGAGCAATCTATAATTATTCATAATTAATTGGTATTATTATTTTTATTTTTTTTTTTAATGTCAAAAAATCGGAGACCACTTCTGCAATGTTAGGATTTATTTTTAAGTAAAAAAAAAATAAAAAAAAAATTTGTGCAGAATTGATCTAACAGGTCTGAGATTAATGTATTCATATTACAAAATGATTCTAAAAACATGTATAATGTTACATTCAAAAAATATGGTTGTTTAGGGGTTAAAAACTAGTTAATACACATCGCCGCCAGCGCTCTGGGGTTTAAACAAGGAATGGACAGCGACAGCACATTCGGAGCGTGATTTGTTGATGAATATGAAGCTAGCCGTTCGCTCTGGCCATTCGTTGTCAGGCGCTCATATACAACGCTGGACCTGTGAAACAGCGACCCCCCAGCCCGTATTCAACATTACCGCACACCGACTGAGTCGCTGTCATCAAGCTAACGCCGGCCAAGCACAGCGAATACTGGCTGGCGCTGAAAAAATCACGCTACAGTCGCTCATCTGTCGCTACCTGGCGCTATTAATGAATCGGCCTCTTACTCTACTTACCTCAGACCCCCCCCCATCCTTTTTAGCCCTAAAAATATAATGAGAATTAACAAGTTCCATGCAGAATTTGGGAAAAAAACAGGGTAGAATAGCCTTCAAAATGATCACTTGTGACACTGCAGCAAGATGGAAGGTTTAGCGCCAAGTTTCGAGCCAGTTCAAATTACACCAGGATTACTCATCCCGGTGATCTTGTTTATTGTGCTGATAAAGAAATTGGATTAAACTCAGTTCTTGGGTAACTTTGGTAAATTTGTCCTCAACTACATGGAACAAATCTTGAGAGACAATCACCAACTAACTGGGTCAATAATTGATAGAGGCCTGGGGTATGGCTCAACCATATACCATCCAACAGTCAATAGTTGCAAACGAAAAACTCTGGTATGGTCTCAGGGTAAACTAGACTGCAAGATATACCCATCCCCAGATGAGGTGAACTCCTACCACATGGGAGTCGATTCAGAGCATGGTGAGAAAACTCTTTCTTTTTAGGAGAGAAATCTGCCATTCACTTTCATTGTCTACCTTGAGGCTGATTCAGAGCCAGGTGAAAATTTACACCCGGTAGATAAAAAAAAGGGAATGGCGGTATTCTCACCAGGCTCTGAATCGACCCTATTGTCTGGGATTGTTCTTTACTAAAACCCCTTCTGACAAATGGTAATAATTCTCTATATATAGTGCCCTTTACACCCCATTTGGAATAATCATCCTGGAGCATTAAAGAAACACAAAAGAAGGAGGAACACTGGCGCTTATATTCTTAGCCTTTGCCAGATAATACATTTTTTTTAAAATGGAAAAATTCTGAACCTTGAGCATTATCAATGTTTCTTTCTAAACTAAAATTCATTTCCCACATAAAGCTGTAGGAGCTGGAGGAGATTTTCCAAAAAGGAATAAAGAGTCCAGAAACTCTTTGACACGTGGGTTGTATTCACAAATTTACCTTCAGACTTTAAACGCCTTGGAAGTGAAAGGGAGGTGGGGAAAAGGGGACTAAGGGGCAAACTTCGCAAACAAACAGATCCATCCACAAAAAGTTAATAACATGAGACTCATCCAGTTTTACAATGGACATGATGGTTTATTACAGAAATACATCATAGAATATTGTTAATAGTTTTGCTCACTGTTAAGCACTTAACCATTTTTTATTTTACATTAAAATTAATAATTAAAAAAGTAAAAATGTATGTTTTCCTTTTTAGATAAAGATATAATTGGCAATGTACTACATTAAGTAGGATCTGCCAACTAATATTATGCCAAAAATGTAATGCTGTAGAATTCAATGTAAAGTCAATTCTATCAGATACTTTATTCACCAATAAAACTCTTTAAAATAATAATAGACAGAGGCATATTGAAGCAGTGCTTGTCTTTAATGTTAGCTTATTTTCTTTTTAAAACAAGGCTTATCTTATGAGGAATGTAAATCCAAGCAGGTACCATAGCCGGTAAAACTTGGCTTTTACTTCATTGACTAAAAACACGAATAGAAAAAAAACATGCAGAAAAACATGCAGAAAAGGATAGCCACACAATGCATTTCATGGGTTAATTCATCCCCTTAGTCATGTGCCCACATGTACAGGATCTGTTTGACAGCAAGCTGGATTTATATTAAGAAAGGATAGCGTCAGGTAGCGCCTGGTTAATGAGAGGTAGCAACAGATAGCGGCTGGTCAACGCCGGACACGGCACGCAATTCCACATTTATCAAGCAGAATCTGTTTAGCGACTGGGATAGCGGCATGTAGCGTCTGATTCATCATTTTCAAAGCCTCTGCGAACAGCGCCAGCGTTCAGCCTTGCACAGCGCCAGGTATGACCTCTCGCTACCTGTCGCTTCCCCATACATTTCAATGGACAAACCTTTTCTTCTCTTTAAACAGGCTTTTTTTTGTTTTTATTTTTCCCAAAAATCACAAATAATTCTGTGACCTCTTCTGGCACTGAAAAAGCTGTTTTTTCAAATGTTTTACATTTTTTAAATATTTCTTCAGAAATGACATTACAGGTCTGGCATTAAAGTGTTCATGTTACAATGTTGTTACAATGTAATTCCATATGTTTTCGCTTTGTTACTAGTTGATAGATGCTTGAAAACAGACTTTAAACACACTGCCTCCTGCGCTCTGGGCGTCAAACAAGTATTTTTCTGCGCCAGAGATTTGTGAGGCTGTTTTTTTGCTGAATATGGTGTGAGTCGGTCGCTATGAGCAGTCGCTAACATGCGCTCCCATACAGCGCTGTACTGGTCAAATAGCGACTCCTCACAATGTATTCAACATTACTGAACAGCGACTGAGTCACTATAAAGTAGCGACCCACGGCCGAGCACAGTGACTACTAGCGGGCGCTCTGAAAATGCCTGCTACAGACGCTCATCTGTCGCTACTTGCAGAGTCCCCAGAAAGCCACAGGTCAGCTATCATACCTTTTTACTACTAATATTATGAGGCTCACACATCAGTTGACCTTAACAGTGGCACCCATGTTTTCTGGCCTCTGATGTGCTCTACTGGACAGTTACTAATATGATCACAAGTGCCTTCTTTGTATACAGTAATGGGGCTATGAATAAATATTACTTTTACATTCAATGGAGAAGATAGACAGCAAGAAAATCTTTAAATCAAAATGCAAGTGAACATAGAAATGCCATTTAAGTTTCCCAGGAGCAACAGACATCTGTTTCCCAAAGGAGAAAATGTAAAGAATTCCTGTTGTAAAAGTAGAAGTCTCTGGCTGATTACTCCAGAAACCCATTACAATCTCTATGGGATACCATTCCTTCAGTTCCCCTGGCACCCCATCGTTTTAATCAGTAAATTCTAAAACAGGATTTACGGTGGTCAAAATCTCTTTGATGCCAATATGAGTTTTCTTTTATGTGTTTGTCCTACTGTTAGAAAGACACTGTGACCTGAATGCCTATGTTGAGCACCAACCCCAAATAAAAGGACATGAAGATGTCTTATATAGGGATGAACTATGGATCTGAGCCTTGTCCATTAGTTCAGGTACAACAAGAACCTGAAAACAGCAAAATCAAGGTTGAATTACCCAGTACTTTTTATTGTAAAATCTACTAGCTTAAGGGCCTTTGGCACAGGTCTCTGCCCAAACCAATGGGCACTGGATTATTGCTGCACTTCTCTGGCCAGGGGGTGCAATTTATTGGGCAGAGCATATAAGCAAGCTATGCACCGCATGTGGGGAGAGCAGCTTGGTGGCCCTTTGAACTGTATATAGGGGCACTGGGACCCCTTATCATTTCACATGTAGGTAAATGGGATGGTTACCTAGGCTTCAGTGGCTGAATGGCTGGCCCCTGGCCATGTCTGACCAGCTCATACGTCCTTCGGTACAGGTCTGGGCCACCAGGAGCCCTGGAAGTCCATTAGGTCCAAACTGATGGGAACCAGGCTCTTCCATCAGACAAGTGGACTGGCACGCCATCAGCCGCTCCCAGCAGATGGCATGCTGGCCCCCGTGCAAAGTTCACCAACAGTAGTAGGGAGTAAACACACCATAAAAAACACCTTTAATACTCGTCCTTTACCCTACCTGGCAGTGTCCTCTTCCGCCTTGGCTGGCTCATGAGCTTATCCCGGACAAGCTTTGGGTCACTGGGTGTCTAAAGCAGATGCATCTCATGATCAGTGAACAAAGGTGCACTTTTCTTTGTTTCTTGTTCCCAGCTAGGAATGTGGGAGGGAGACTTCAATAGTTCAGACTTCCTGGGGAATCCCCCTTGATTTTTTAATTACCGTATTTTTTCGCCCTATAAGACGCACCTGCCCATAAGACGCACCTAGGATTTGGGGGAAGAAAATAAGAAAAAAAATATTTTAAACCAAAACCGCACCATTACAGACCGTGTGGCATTCCCCAATCCCATTCCCATAGGCTGTGTGGGATGCCCCCATTCCATAGACAGTGTAGCATGCCCACATCCCATTCCCCGTATTCCCCTGCATCCCCCCTCCCATTCCCATATAGGCAGTGTGCACCCTATTATCATAAGCAGTGTGGCATTCCCCCCTCCTATTCCCCATATAGGCAGTGTGCCCTCTGATTCCCATAGACAGTGTTGAATCCCCCTCCCCCCATTATCCTAGGCTGTGTGGCATCCCCGCTCTCCCCATTATCATAGGCTGTGTGGCATCCCCCTCCCCCATTCCCATTGGCTGTGTGGGATGCCCCCATTCCATAGACAGTGTGGCATCCCCCCCTCCCATTCCCCATATACCCATTGGCTGTGTGGCATCCCCCTCTCCCCCCATTAGTATAGGCTGTGTGGCATCCCTCTCTCCCCATTCTCATAGGCAGTGTGGCATCCCCCTCCTCCCATTAGCATAGGCTGTGTGGCATCCCCCTCCCCCCATTAGTATAGGCTGTGTGGCATCCCTCTCTCCCCATTCCCATAGGCTGTGTGGCATCCCCCTCTCCCCATTCCCATAGGCTGTGTGGCATCCCCCTCCCCTCATTCCCATAGGCTGTGTGGCATCCCCCTCCCCTCATTAGTATAGGCTGTGTGGCATCCTCCTCTCCCCCCATTAGTATAGGCTGTGTGGCATCCCTCTCTCCCCATTCCCATAGGCAGTGTGGCATCCCCTTCCCCCCATTAGCATAGGCTGTGTGGCATCCCCCTCCCCCCATTAGTATAGGCTGTATGGCATCCCTCTCTCCCCATTCCCATAGGCTGTGTGGCATCCCTCTCTCCCCATTCCCATAGGCTGTGTGGCATCCCCCTCTCCCCATTCCCATAGGCTGTGTGGCATCCCCCTCCCCCCATTAGTATAGGATGTGTGGCATC
The DNA here is from genome assembly GCA_027917425.1 of Gastrophryne carolinensis. Lineage (NCBI taxonomy): Eukaryota > Metazoa > Chordata > Amphibia > Anura > Microhylidae > Gastrophryne > Gastrophryne carolinensis. Next base: position 386,938,689 of record CM051237.1, on the reverse strand, counting down.
CCTCTCTCCCCATTCCCATAGGCTGTGTGGAATCCCCCTCTCCCCATTCCCATAGGCTGTGTGGCATCCACCTCTCCCCCCATTCCCATTGGCTGTGTGGCATCCCCATCTCCCCATTCCCATAGGCTGTGTGGCATCCCCCTCCCCCCATTAGTATAGGCTGTGTGGCATCCCTCTCTCCCCATTCCCATAGGCTGTGTGGCATCCCCCTCTCCCCATTCCCATAGGCTGTGTGGCATCCCCCTCCCCCCATTAGTATAGGCTGTGTGGCATCCCCCTCTCCCCATTCCCATAGGCTGTGTGGCATCCTCCTCTCCCCATTCCCATAGGCTGTGTGGCCCCTCTCCCCCCATTAGAATAGGCTGTGTGGCCCCTCTCCCCCCATTCCCACCCCCCTCCCTCCATTAGGCAGGCGCCATGAAATAAAAAAAAAACGTTAAACTCACCTGTCCGCTGACACCGCTCCGCTGAGCGGTCGGCTCCGTGAATGGGGTGGACGTGGTCTGCGCCGCAGCGTCGGCGCAGGCCACGCCCACCCCATTCACGAGCTGGCTCTGTCCCGGTCCCGCCGCTGCGATCGCTGTCTTTTCAGGCAGCGATGACAGCGGCGGGGCCAGAGACAGAGCCCCTGCCGCTCCTCCATCTGCTGTTCCTGGGCACATGCGAGCATGAAGGTCCGGGCAGTGGGTGGGCGTGGCCTGCACCGGTGCAGGCCATGCCCACCCACTGCCCGGACCTTCGTGCTCGCGTGTGCTCTGAACCCGGAAGAGGCAGCAGATGGAGGAGCGGCAGGGGCTCTGTCTCTGGCCCCGCCACAGCGGCGGGACCGGGACAGAGCCCCCGCCGCTCCTCTGGCCTCTTGCAGTGTGGCAGGCAACGCGGGAGCGCCGGGAACGGGTGAGTTGTTTTTTTTTTTTTTTTAATTTTTATTTTATTTTTATTTTTATTTTTATTTTTTTTTACATTCGCCCGATAAGGCGCACAGACATTTTTCCCCCACTTTTGGGGAAAAATAAGTGCGTCTTATAGGGCGAAAAATACGGTAAAGGAAAAAAAATACTGGATGTCTTTTTCATTGAAAGAAACCATGCCAGCGTTTGAGGAATAGCTTTTTTTCAGTGAAAAAAACGGCACATTTGTGAAGCATACTTTTTACTTCTGCTTGTCCACTCCAAAAACTCATAAAACAATGTTATAAGAAAAATGGCAAGCTGCTCTGAGAAATAAATAGGTAGTGTGGGAGGCCCCAATGTGGGCCCACCCATCAGTCTCATCTAAGTATTAAGCACCAAACATGTCTAGCTATGTGGAAAGACAAAGATTTGGTTGCATATATCTGCAGATATATGTTGAAGACACCGATCCAACAATGCATTCTGTGTTTAGTGTGGTCCCTATATTTGAGCCCCATAATAAGGACGTACTGCAGCTGGTAAAATACAGACCTACTTACAAGGAGCTGCCAACTCCCATTCGGTGCACTACATGGAGAAAGGGTCACAGCCTGCTAGTGTGGGGTAGATTATACTACCCCCCCGCCCAGAATGGCAAAGGAGGAGTTCCCAAGCAGCATGCACCCGCACAAGGGATGCACAAGGGAGTCGATCTGGCATTCCAGCAAGTAGGCGGGTGCCAGTCAACTGCCAATCAGTTACTTGGCTGGACTATTATTTTAAAGAAACAAAAAATACTTTATCTGGGGCCTCCACCAGATTTTGTACCCAGGGGCCTCCACCACCCTAAGCTTAGGGCTCCTAGTGTGCAAAATAAGTCCATTTTCTTGTTTTACAAGTGTTTCCATTCCTGCAATTTATACTTACATCTAAACTATATGGAGGCCTGACTTCCTAAAATGTAATATCTGTGATAAAATTCATCTGATGACTTCCTCCGGGTACAAACAGGTTAGTCTTCTTTTCGATGTTGAGAACAGTAGCTGTAAGGCAGACATATTTATTTAACATTTGGTCAGAAATCTATCAGATCATCTCTATTGAACCTGAATTATTTATTACCAAAGGAAACTACAGTATTTAAAGAGGATCTTTTGTGTGAGCCTGTCTGTAAATACTCTTGGCATTCTGTAATCTCATCGCTGAGAGGGAATAGAATTTATTTTGCTGCTGTATTGATTTTAGTTAAGGCAGAGTTGGAGGAGGAAGTGATTTTATTAATGTCAGGCACAGCTTGCAAGAACATTGATGAAGATGCTTGAGCAGATGAAAGGGAGGATGTGCGCCGCGATTCATTGTTCTATGTACATAACAAAAAGCATTTAGGAATAAAAATAATGTTTTTGAACTCCATAGCTCCTCTTTGCTCATCTTTTGCAGACTTTGCTTGAGGGCCAAACCCGTTCCTATTTAATTCCTAGAGTGTGGATTATACACTATGCAAAGCTATGCCAAGGTAAACTGCATCACCATACACCAGCATCTCTTATATATTTTTTTAATTGTCACATTCAGCAACTCCACAAGGAAACAAAAGGCCTAGGGCCTACAACAGTAATGGAAGGCCTTAGGTTCAAATGCAGGAAAGAGGGTGGAGGTGCTGCAGAGAGCAGATGGACACTCAGACAGTGACAAAATAATCCAGCAAGGGAGCTGGGTAACACAGGAGCGAAGAGGAGGAGGTGATTACAGACTCCTATGAGAAGGCCTGCCAGTTTAAAACACTGATGATGCTAGTCCCTTATACTGGTTTTGTAAAGTTGGTTGATACAGCTTGCCTGGCTTGTTGAATGTTGCTTACCACCAAAGTACAGTAGGGAATAGTGATGAGCGGACCCATAGAAATTTGGGTTCATTAAGTCTGGCCAAACTTGCCACCAAAGTTCAGTTCAGTTACCCGGACTTGACGCTATTGAAATAAATGATTACCCGAAATTTGGGGCCCAAAAATGGCTGTACAATGGGGGTAGCAAGGGCTAGAGAGCTGCATATTGGGGGGGGGGGGGCACCAGGGCAACTGTCCTGTACAAAATGGGGTAGGGAAAGTATTCCAAATAATCACAGAAATTAAAAAAATACATACATAAATCAAAAAAAAAAAATGTTAGTAGAATGTAGAGTATGACAGACTGTAACAGAGGTCCCCATCATCCCTGTACCAGACTGTGTTGCAGAACAACCACCATCATCCCATAGCAGACTGTGAAAGAGACCCCCATCTTCAACTGCAGACTGTGACAGAGCCTCTGTCACCCCATAGTAGACTGTGAAAGAGCCCCCATCATCCCATAGCAGACTGTGACAGAACCTCGACCTCCATAGCGGGCTGTGACAGAGCCCCCAATCATTCCTATAACAGATTGTGTTGCAGAACATTCCCCATCATCACATCGGAGACTGTGACATACTCCCTATCCCCTCCCATAGCAGACTGTAACAGAACCCCCCCATCATTCCCATAGCAGACTGTATTAAAGCCCTCTCATCATCCCTACAGCAGACTGTGTTGCAGAACAATCCCTGTCTTTCCATAGCAGACTGTGTTGCAGAACAGCCCTATCATCCCATAGCAGACTGTAACAGAGCTCCCATCACCCCATAGTTTACTGTGACAGAGCCCCCATCACCCTATAGTAGACTGTGACAGAGCCCCCATCACCCCATAGTAGACTGTGACAGAGCACCCTATCAGCCCATAGTAGACTGTGACAGAGCCCCCCATCATCTTCCATTGCAGATTTTTGCAGAGCCCCCTGTCATCTCAGCAGACTGTAATAGAGCCCTCATCACCCCATAGTAGACTGTGACAGAGCCCCCCCCACCCCATAGCAGACTATGGCAGAGCCCCCCATCATCTTATAGCAGACTGTGACAGAGCCCCCTGTCATCTTCCATAGCAGGCAGAGTGCTGTCCCATTCACTCCCCTTACCGATTGGTTCTGTGGCGTGATGTGGACAGGGCAGGGGTGGGACCTGATTGGCTGCAGGGAGGGCCAGAAGCTGGTTGATGGGCTGCTCAGCCTTAGTAGGGAAATATTATTAAACAGAGAATAGTTTTCATGTAAAGGTTACATATTTCATTATTTGGCAGATTAAAAGCATTGATCCAGTAAAAAGGTTTTGCCTCTCCTTTATTTGATCCTTATATTGGACATGGCTGCTGATCACAACCTCTTCTTCATTATAAAAGTATGAAAATCCTTTATGGGTCAAATATTCTGAGAAAGCTCCAATATATATTCTTCTGAATAATACAAATGGTACAGCCAGTATAATATGCTTTAATGATATGGATATGGTCATAATGAGTCATTACGATCCATCCACATGTAACTATTTGAAGATTAGAATTACATTAGTTTAGGTTTTTGCATTTTTTTGTAATTCTTTGCAATTTACTCTACAGTGACCTTCTTAAACGTGTTATGCACCAGCAGTTAGCTTAGCAAATATCGGCATACATCAGTAAGAAAAGCCAATTGCAAACTACTTAAACTGATTGAGTTGAGTTATAATGCACATACAGCTTTTTGTGCCCAACACAATATCTCTACATTAGATTCCATAGAGTCGGCAGCAAACTGAGATGGTAGAGCTGACACTGCTATACTCAAGTGGACCTAAACCTTCCTTTGCAACTCCAGACAGGGTCCTGGTTTGCAGGAACACTCACCTAACCTACCCACTCATACCATGAGGGAGTGCTCCATTAAAGGGATACTCACTATTTTCTTGGTAGGCCTGCAACTGACGGGGGACAGGAAGCAGCTGCACACTAATGCGGCATTTGCATCTTCTTGAATCAGTGTTTGTGTAGCACTGCAGCATGCAATAGTTTCTTGTCTCCCATCATAGAGAGCTTCATGCAGATAAAATATCTCTTAATTTAGAGACAGCAGGAAGTAAGTGGGTCTTTACATGACCAAACTGTAAGACCAAACATCTTGAAAAAGTATGTGTGTCAGTGACACACTGTTTTTGGGAAAACAGGACAACTTTACCATCCAAAGGCAGTAAAGGATAATGTAGATAATACACACAGTACAAAAATTTTCGAGATGATAAATGATGTGATAGAATTCCGTTCTGTAGGTGACCATTAATACATTTGCTTAACATGCTGTCCAAAAGTGCAACCTTTCAAAAGTCATTCATTTATCTTTTTGTTTGTTGTAAGCCTTACTAGTCTTACCAGACACCCAAAAAGGCACACGTGCTAAAAGTAACCAAAAGAGAGGTAGAAAGATGTGCATTGCTTATCATAAAACGTTCTTTATTAATAGTATTAGATGATTTTAAATTTACTATTAATAAAGGATGTTTTATTATTAGGAGTGCAGACCCTTCTACCTCTCTTTGGACTGATTGGGCGTGAGACAGCTCGGGCCGAGCATCCTGCCATTTTCAACGGTTGAACATTAACTCTTTGATTACCTTGCTAAAAGTAACCCCAGATTTGCTAGATGTGTCACTTTTTCCAGACTTAGAGCCTGCAGGATTGTGAAAGTTCCTAGTTTTGAGAATAGTGGTATCATCTGCAAGTATAGGCTATTGGTGTCACCCTCTTTGCTCATACTACAAAGATTTATCGAAAATAATTTATCGATAAAAATATCATTAACATTTGTGCAAATACACAGCTCAAAACATAAAGGGAACACTAAAATACAGTACCACTTTCTAGATCGTCGCAATTAAGGAAATATTTCAACTGCAAATCTTTATTCATTACAATGGAAAGTGTAAAGATGTTCACTGTAATTCAAAGTTAATATTCCATGGAGGTCTGGATTTGGAATGATACTCAAAATCAAAGTGGAAAATCAAATTACAGGCAATCTAACTTCAGTGGAAAAGCCTCACGACAAGTGTCACGGAACCGTGGGTCACATGATCCAACTAACAATCAGGGATGTCTGAACACACAGCCCACTTTTCCAAAACCCCGTCCGTCGTCTGCCTAGCGGGACTACCAGGCCTAAAAGCTATGGACACACAGATTCTTGGCTAAGGCAAAAAGATTGTTCAAGTTAAATATAGGTTTTAATGCAATGAGCACACTAGGCAGTGATAACAAACATTTGCTATAATGGAATATGAATGAATACAAATGTCGTTTTGAGAAGTGGGTTACAGTGAGTTACACAGAGATACAATAGTCAGTTACCTTAAAATGCAGATGTAGAGTAGTGATGATGAGCTCCCACATGGAGGTGAGTGGCATCTCCAGCACGCATGCACAGTGACCTCCCTCAGAAGGGACAATCGCTGGCCTAGGGCCATCCCTCTTCATGCCTCGGCACCCTTTTACTCCCTCCCTTCTGTGGGGCAGACCCCCCCCCCTGTTGTGGAACCTGTTTTAGAACCTAAACCCTTTAGGGGTTACAACTTTAGGCAGGGGGGTCATATGGCTCTGGATACAACGCCAAAAGATTGGGCTGTATGCCGGGCATCCAATAAGCCCAAAGATGGAGTCCCTAAATGGGTCAGAACCCCAGATATCCATTTATTTGGGTTCCCCTGGTCGCATGGCCCTGAGAATCATACCTCTACGTACAGTTTTGTGGGCCCGTTCTGGTTCTGTATCGGGCTTGGTGCTGGGACACACAGTGACTGGTTGTTTGAGGTTCTTGTCTTTGATGTGAGGAAGCTCACAGCCAGGGGTCACATTGGCTTCAGACCCAATCGGGAGCAGGGAGTCTGTGATCTGCGCTTGGCTCAACTCACAGATGCTAGTTCTCTTTCCTTGAGAGATTAGGTCCTGGGCATGTTCATGGCTAGAGAGCTTAATGCTACAGGAGGAAATAAAGGGGGAACTCCAGAGTTGTATCCGTGGGTTTTTACACATTTAAACAGGAATTTTTCCTTCACATCAAGTAAGTGTGTATGGCCAACTTGTGACTTTATAACCTCCTTACGATGCTTGGGCCTGCTCCTGATAAGGCAGCTGATGTTCTCCTGAGGGATCTCCCCCAAACCTGGATTAAAGCATTAGTGAAACTCCTGGACAGTCTGTGGTGCAATGTGGTGTTTGGGTGGATGGGTGGAAGATGCGATGTCCCAAATGTGCCTTCATCAGCCATATGAGGACTAGCATCAGAAGGAACTGAGGGCCCATTGCAGCTGCATATGGTCTTACAATGAGTCTGAGGATCGATTGGCAGCCTCACGATTGAATGAGGAAGTGACTTTAGATTCTATTTAATTGTATTGTATGTCATAATATAGTATAATAAAATCTGAGCGAATTTTGTGGGTTGCAGACACAACCTCATCCTACCTATAAGAATGACAGAGAACAATGACAAAATACAAAAGTCATAAAAAATACAGCCAAAAAGGAAGAGAACAGAAAAATGGTCCGTGGTCACCACTTGCAGATCCATTCCTTTATAGGGTTTGTCTTGCTAATTGCCATTATTTCTATTTGCTGTCTGTTCTATTGGCAAAACAGCAGGATAAATTGTGCCACAATCACTGTTGCTTCATAACTGGACAAGCTGATTTCACAGAAGTGTGATTGAGTTTTAGTGTTTCCTTTATTTTTTGAGCAGTGTATTAGTGCACTGACTGTTCATTTTCTACCTAGTCAAAGACATCCTGGAAGAGGAACTAAAGTCAAGTTAGCCAATGCTAACCACTCTCGTCACCAATCACATGGTAGCTGGCAACCATTCAGGCATGATGCGCAATCCCACCTGAGAAACACGATTTGTTATCGATTGGCAGCCTCACAAATGAATGAGGAAGTGACTTTAGATTCTATTTAATTGTATTGTATGTCATAATATAGTATAATAAAATCTAATAACAATGTTGAATAATAACACAGAGTAGAACAGTGATTTAACTAAACCACTGAATTAACAATATTGTACGGGTCTCCAAAGCTGGCGTGCTATTGGCGCTTCTTCTCCTTCTCCCACAACCCCCCCCCCCCCCCGCTATTGAGCCTTTTGGCCATATCCAGCATTTTAACTATAGCAGCTGATTCAGTGTCTGACTCTGAAGGTGGGCAGTGAAGGGAATGGGAGCAGTTGCTGCTTTATTAAAGTCTACTCTATATGTGGTTCTGGTAAGCCTATTACCTAATGGTGGATGGCACCTGGTGTGTGTGCAAGCAGATTTGGAGATTCACAATCACCTGAAGGACATTGTTAATTCGGTGGTCCAGTTAAAAGACTGTTCTGCGCTGTATTATTATTCAACATTGTTATTAAGGGGGTTATTTAAGAAGGGATCGTGCCAGGTAGTGCCCCGTAGAGGCAGACTGCGTCTGGTGAACGATGGGCACTGTACGCAATACCACATTTAAGAAAGCGAATCTGGTGAGCGCCTCTAACAGCTCCATGTAGCCTCGCATGTATTAATCCAGGCGGCTTAGCGTAAAGTGCCTGTCGCTCTGTAGCACTCTCCCATACATTTCAATGGGCTTTCATTAGTTGTGTATAAATAGTGTGTTTGCCAATTTTATTTTTTTTTGCTTAAATCATCGTGTGACCTCTCCTGGTTACAAACTTTTAGAAACTTTTTTGACTTTTAATATTTTTATGCAGAATTGTCATTACAGGTCTGGCACTAAAGTGTTAATGTCACAGTGTTAAAACAATGACATTCCATGTGGTTTTGCTTTGTTACAGGTAGATATGTTTTAAAACAGACTTTAATCACACAACATCTGGCGCTCTGTGCTATAGCGACCAGATTTAGAGCGCCGATGCTCTGTGTGTCTAGAGTTTTGATAAATATGGTGTGAAGTGCTGAGTGCCGGACACACTGAGCTGGCGCTACCTGTCGCTGGTTGCAGTGCTATACTGTTGTTACAGCGCCCAACACACATCACATTCATCAGTGCCAGCCAGGTTACTACAGCGACTGAGACACTGTTACAGGGCCCGATACCAGCTTACAGTGTCTACTAGCGGTCGCTCTAAGCGCCGCTATAAAGACGCTCATCTGGCAATACCTGACGTGAGTATTGAATCAGCCTCTAAATGTAATCTATTACTAATATTGGACTTGTTACACATTATGTGCAGGTTTTGAAAAAGTTTTGATTTATTTATAAATAGGAATTGTTGCTTTTTAAGATTTTTAGCGCAGTATTTACACAAATGTAATTTTTTATCTAATAAAATCTAGACTTCAAATTGGCCAGGAGTGGCTCAGCATGCTACAGACCAGGAAGGGCTATAGGCAAGACTGTAAATACACAGTGCTTAGAAGTTCTTTCATTGTGCTATATCTGAATATAGTGCATACATGCAAACTGCTGTAGAGCTTGTACTGTACTACAAAGACATACAGCAGTATAATGCACGTTTAATACCTAAAAATAATATTTTGTATCTTAATTACCCACAGTGAAATGTTTTAAACTGTTTCAGCAAATATTTTTATTTCCTGTATACCATGTATTTTCATTGGAAACGGTGATGGTGGATGGAGTAGCAGTTGGTTATGTTTGAGTGTGTCATGTGACTAGTCTGTGTGCCAAGCCAATTGACTTTGCTGTTTAATATAAGAGTTGTCCTGCTGTGGTGAAACTGATGCTGAAACATTTACATTGCACCAAAAAGGAACGGCATTCTGCCCTACATTTTTTGTGAGCAGAAGGTCTGCTTGGAACACAAAGCCATCTCTACATGTCTACTGAGTATGAAATAAGGGTTTCTCTTAAGTCTCGAACGAATGGAGTGAAATGTTTGATAACTCAAGCACTATTCACTGGTGATGAAACAAGGATTCACCGCTAAAATCCTGCAAGCAAACATTGGAGTATGCAACGGAAGGATCCATCAATCCATCACCTCTGTAGCAAAGAAGTTCAGGGCGCAACTGTTGGCAGTAAAGTTGATACTGACTGTCTTTTGGAACTATTAAAGGGGCCTATTCTCTCAATCAGAAATGTGGAAAAGCTTTCACAAGTGCAGCACTCTGTATCTTGACATTCTTCAGAGACAAATGAAACACAAAATAAGCTTTAAAAGAAGAGGAAACCACAAAATAGGGAGGCACTCTCAACTCAAAAGTAATACAACATTTTAATTAAATATTTAACACATAAATGATCACTACATATAATACCTAAACATGCTAAAACCAATTAAAAGACAAAAATCAAACAATGACAATGACATGCTTTTTTTGTTAAAATAAGAGGAAATATCTCAAAGATAATTGTTTTGTTGCACGGCAACACCTGTACCCATGGTGTAGCCCACACATTTAAAACCCTGAGACAATTGAAGTGGGAGGTTATGGAACACCCAGTTTTGAGTCTGATTTCCATTTTCTTGGAATACTCAAAGAAGCTTTAAGGGGAATAAGATTTTCATGTGATTGTCAGGTCCCGTGGGACACCCGCCTTCTGAGTAAGTCCGCAACCCCCAATCTCCGCTGCTAGCTTCACCTATAGTCAAGTCCCCGTCTGCCAGGACGCTTTACACGCCTCATCGGGCACGGTTGCCCCCAGGACTTGGTAGCACAAAGGATGCGGACTTACGGGGAGGAAGGCGGATGAACCAGGAATGAGACTGGGCGAGGTCGGTCAAGCAGGGGTCATACACGGGAGATCAGTCCTAATTAAGCGCGGCACCAAAGGATGAGACGGAGAAATAGTTAGAGTCGAGCCAGGGGTCAAGCCGGAAGGTCACGGGTTCGCAGTACAAGGGAGCAGGCAAAATCGGAGTCAGAAACAGGCAATGGTCGGTCCAGGCGGGAATCACGGGATGGTCAAACGGGAAGAATCAATACGGATCACACCCAGCAGCACGCTATCACGGGCAAGGAACAACTGCGGGGAACCAAACTTTATTGGAATGGAACTGATGGGATTGGATGGGAAGGAGGGGGCTAAACTAAACGGGATTGGGCAAGGGAATGTGCATGATTGGTGCTGTCACAATCCCTGGGCTGATTGCCCAGTTCAATTTATCAGGGCGTTTCCGCCCCGGCAACCCCTGGCCGATTGGCCGGCAACCCCAGGGCTCATTGCCCCAATTACTCCAGCCTCCGGCGGGCGAGCTGCCTGCAGCGGCGCCGGAGGTCGTATGACAGACTGTCAGTGAGAGAAGGTGACGTGGGGAGGGGGCGTGTCTGCTCGTCCCTGCTCACTCCGGTGCCACCTGGCGGGGATGTAGCCAGACAGCCGCCGGAGCCCGCGCCGCCTGCAGACGCCTCGGGCCGGCGTGAAGGTGAGTTGTTCATGACAGTGATGATGATGATCTGAAAGCAGCAGTGTACAACACGTTTTTGCTGATAGTATTAAAAGGTTGGTTTGACGTCCTGAAAAATGCCCCATGAAGCAAAGTAACTATGTAGAAAACTGATGTCATTTATTTTTGAAATTCTTAAAAAAAAGTGCAGAAACCTTGTAAAGACCCCTTGTATAAGGTAGACCAGTGTTATCAATTCTTTTTACATTTTTCGGATCATCACAAATCAAAGTACACATACACCCTCTCTGTATTTGCAGGGATCAGGGTTGCCCTCTGTTACCGCAAAGGACCCTCTGTCCAGCAGTGAGAAGAATATGGCTCTTTCAGGCTCGGTGTTCATCTGTAAAGGCACCAGTAGCCCAGAAACCCCTGCAGTAATCCTCTCTGCAGAACTTGCCAGTAGTCATAGCGTGTACTACAGCTTTCTGACCCATGATGGATGGAGGCCCAGCCTGAAAGCAGTGAATCCCCTTGGCACCATTTTTGTACAGGTTCAATAGAAAGCACAACTGCCCGTAAGTTAGCCATGGATTGTAGATATAATTTAAATAATCTTTCATTAGATCATACACTGGTATTATATGAAAAAGTAAGATCAATTTCTACAAAAGTATCAATATCAGAAAAGTAAGCATTTTGAATATACCGTATTTTTCGCCCTATAAGACGCACTTATTTTTCCCAAAAAGTTGTGGGAAAATATCCATGCGTCTTATCGGGCGAGGGTGGGAAAAAAAACAAATAAAAAGCAGAAAGTTAACTCACCTTTCCATCGCTCGCGCTGTCCCGGAAGCCACGGAGGCAGCCTTCTCTGCAGAGCCAGACCCCCAGCCTGTTACAGCGGTGGGCATGGCCGACACTCGAGCGTCGGCCACACCCACCGCTATACGAAGCCGAGTGTTCACTCTATGCTGGCACCGCAGAGAGGAGGCGATGGGGGCAGCTGTGTCTGTCACCTTCTCGCGCTGTGGAGGAGGTGGCAGATACAGCTGCCCCCATCGCCTCCTCTCTGCAGCGCCAGCATAGAGTGAATACTCGGCTTGGTATAGCGGTGGGCGTGACCGACGCTCGAGCGTCGGCCACGCCTACCGTTGTTTAAGTCTGGGTGTCTCTGTCTGCTGGCACCGTGGAGAGGTGGCAGGGACAGTGCAAGCTGACACTCGCACTGTCCCTGTCACCTCTCCACGGTGCCAGCAGACAGAGACACCCGGACTTAAACAGCGGTGGGCGTGGTCGACGATCGAGCGTCGGCCACGCCTACCGCTTATACCAAGCCAGTGTGTCTGTGTGAAGACGGCGAGGACAGCAGGGAGGATTGAAAGGTGAGTTTACTTTTTTTTTTCTCACTTTTTACTTTTGCCTATGGGGAATGGGAGGGGGGATGGAAATGCCACACTACCTATATGGGATGGGGAGGGGGGATGAATGCCACACTACCTATATGGGATGGGGAGGGGGATGAATGCCACATTACCTATATGGGATGGGGAGGGGGGGGATGGAAATGCCACACTACCTATATGGGGAATTGGAGGGGGGTGCCACACTGCCTATATGGGGTGGGGAGGGGGGATGAATGCCACACTACCTATATGGGATGGGGAGGAGGGATGAATGCCACATTACCTATATGGGATGGGGAGTGGGGGATGAATGCCACACTACCTATATGGGATGGGGAGGGGGGATGAATGCCACACTACCTATATGGGATGGGGAGGGGGGGATGAATGGCACAGTACCTATGTGGGATGGGGAGGGGGGATGAATGCCACATTACCTATATGGGGAGGGGGGATGGAAATGCCACACTACCTATATGGGGAATTGGAGGGGGGTGCCACACTGCCTATATGGGATGGGGAGGGGGGATGAATGCCACACTACCTATATGGGATGGGGAGGGGAGATGAATGCCCCATTACCTATATGGGATGGGGAGTGGGGGATGAATGCCACACTACCTATATGGGATGGGAAGGGGGGGATGAATGCCACACTACCTATATGGGATGTGGATGGGGGGATGAATGGCACAGTACCTATGTGGGATGGGGAGGGGGGATGAATGCCACATTACCTATATGGGGAGGGGGGATGAATGCCACACTACCTATATGGGATGGGGAGGGGGGATGAATGCCATACTACCTATATGAGATGGGGAGGGGGGATGAATGCCACATTACCTATATGGGATGGGGAGTGGGGGATGAATGCCACACTACCTATATGGGATGAGGAGGGGGGTATGAATGCCACACTACCTATATGGGATGGGGAGGGGGGGGATGAATGCAACACTACCTATATGGGATGGGGAGGGGGGGATGGAAATGCCACGCTACCTATATGGGGAATTGGAGGGGGGTGCCACACTGCCTATATGGAGAATAGGAAGGGGGAATACCACGCTGCCTATGGGAATGGGATGAATGCATCCCGCGCTGCCTATGAGAATGGGATAGGGGCATGCCACACTGTCTATGGGAATGGGATAGGGGCATGCCACACTGCCTATGGGAATGGGATGGGGGCATCCCACACTGCCTATGGGAGGGGAGAATGCCACACTGCCCATTAGGAATGGGATGGGGGACGCCACACTGCCCATGGGGAATGGGATGGGGGAACGCCACACTGCCTGTAATGGGGTGTTTTAGCACAACATTTAGCTTAGAATAAATTTTTTCTTATTTTTCTCCTCCAAATCCTAGGTGCGTCTTATGAGCAGGTGCGTCTTATAGTGCGAAACATACGGTACTTGTTTATGTTTGAAGAAAACAATATGTTCTCAAAGAAACCCGGAGGGAAGGCCGTAATAATATAACCATTTTCTTTTGGTCAGTATATGACTACTGTGAGAAAAGTTACGATGCCCAGAGGCTCTGTACTAGGTTGCTTTCCTATTCTTTTTTTTTTTTTTTTTTTTGCAGGGATGAGGTTAGAAAAGAATTCTATGTGAGTTATAAAACCTTTGAAAAAATCTTTTTATAGCAATTCAAACAAGGTACACCATGGAATTTACAACATATTTTTAGAGCAGCAAAATAATGGTAGCAAATGATTGAATTTTATTCTGTAGTTATAGCGTCTTTGCTTTTTCTGGTTCATTACCGAAGTAACGGTTACAAAAGAAATGCTTTGGGTTATAGAGGCTGTGGCTATTGTAGGCAAAATCATATTTTTTAAGATTATTCTTTATGTTAGCTACTTTGAAAGTGCCCTTCATTTTTAAACACAGAATACAATAGAAGTCCATCTTGTAAAATATACTTGTCTGCTAATCTTCTTATTTTATCTCATTTTTAAAAGGATCTCAAGGGAATCGTCAGTTTTTGAAAAACTGCAGTAAGAAATGTGCCACTGAATAAAGTTAATGTTCTCAAAAATTCTGCCATGCATTTTAAGCAGTTGCAGCTAGACTGAGACATAAACAAGCATAAAAACTAGCTAAGGGGCATCCAGAATGCTGGAGCCCCCCCGCACATAACCCTCCCCAGAATGCCCATTATGCTTACCTTCACCTCGAGCCTGCGCCGGGAAAGGAGTCCCGTGATTGGCCACTGGCGCACATGTGGTGGGGCATTTTGATGGCCAGCACTGGGGACACCATGACCCATGTAACCCCCCCCCCCCCCCCCCAGCAGGCAAACGCGGGATTCCATTCTTGGTGGAGGCTCTAGGTGAAGGTAAGCATATCAGGCGTTATGGGAGGTATGTTCGGGGGGCTACAGCATACTGGATGCCCCCGAGCTTGTTTTTATGCGCTGTCTGCTGATCCACCACCTGTTAAAGAAAAATGGGTGTTGGTCCGGTTTAAGGAGTTAATTGTCAAAGTATGTTGTGCTTTATTACTTTATTAGATATCCGCCCCCAACTTTATTAATTGGTATTAAATAAAGTTTAGAGAATCTATCCAACTCAAGCTAACGCAACTTAAAATACATATTTTTTTAAATCCAAAGCAACTAGTCGTGTTTTGAGATGGAGAAAATCTCTGGGTAATTCAACTTATCAACTGTTGAGTTGATAAAGAAATAGTTTTACATTTTAGGTGATGATACATTTACATGGGGCCAATCAGTAAGTCAAAGAGTAGTAATCCATGCAATGCAGTTTTCGTCTGTTGCTATTGACAATGTACACCAAGAGCAAATTTGGTTTACTTTGCCAATAACAACAGATTGCAGATAGTTGCACAGAACACTGCTGCTGGGCATGTGTAAATGTGCTGCCACACCACAGCAGCGACCATAGCAGCAGTGTTCTGTGTGTACAGGGCTCACTTCTCTTTTCCTGGCGTACAGACTTTGTGTACGTTGCCAATAGCAACAGTTGCCACTAGATCAGCTCAGCACCATGAGCACAATCTTTTGGAACACAAAAAAATTCCATTGAACAAGTCTAAGGCCCTTATTTATGAAGGAATAGCGAGAGGTAGCGACTGGTGAGCGGCCGGTAATGACGGGCACCGCCACGAGAACGCCGGCTCCCCACCACAATCACACATTTATCAAGCCAATCCTGCTTAGCGACTGAGATAGCGCCATATAGCCACTCATTCATCATTATATCATTATTCCAGCCTCAGCCCACAGCGCCAGCGTCCGACCTTGAACAGCGACAGGTATGACCTCTCGCTACCTGGCGCTCTCCAATGCATTTCAATGGAACAATCTTTAAATATTAATAATTAATTGTTATTCATTTTTTTTTTTTTTACTGTGAAAAATTCTGTGACCAATTCTGCCATTTTAGATAATTTTTTAAGGGAAAAATAAATAAATAAATTGTACAGAATTGATATTACAGGTCTGATATTAATGTATTCATATTACTAAATTATTTTAAAAACTTGTTTTTTTGGTTTCCAAAAATATGGTTGTTTGGGGGTTAAAAAACTACTTTTAACCCATCGCCGCCAGCGCTCTGGGGTTTAAACATGCATTTTACAGCGCGAGAATTTTTTTAGCGTGCTTTTTTAATGAATATGGTGGGAGCCGGTCGCTAGGGCCAGTCGCTATCATGCGCTCCCATACAGCGCGGAACCTGTCAAATAGCGACTCCTCACCCAATATTCAACATTACGGCAAACCGACTATCGCTATCAAGTACCGAACAAGGGCCAAGCACAGCGAATACTAGCAGGCGCTCTGAAAATGCCGCTACAGTCACTCAACTGTCGCTACCTGCCGCTATTAATGAATCGGCCTCCCAGTCATAATATCACAGAAACAGCTTCCTGGCTTCCTCATGTTTAGTCTCAACATTGGGCTCTAACGTGGGACATGCATCTCAGTTCTCCCTTTGGTCTGAGCTACTTGCTATGAGTTTCTTAGATCTTCCTCGCAGACCTAGCTGCAATGCTCTCCGCAGCCTGGCAGCAGCCTCTTCAGGCACCTCTGCCCCAAAGTCACACTTGGGCCTTCACACAGCCCTGTTTCTGTTGCCTCCTGCTACTCCTGGTGCATCCTACACTGGATGCACTGTGTGAAACCCCCAGGGGCACCAGTGACATTACTTATTCCCGGCAGGTCCCACAACGCAATCTCCTCCGACGGCCTCTTCCCAGCCTTCCATTCAGTTGTGCGCCCTCCCTCACATGAACAGGGTGCCAGGGATGTGGTCAGCCAGCTGTACTTCATCACAGCAGCACTTTTGAGAGAGCCAATAGGCAGGGCATGGCTTTGGCGGTGGAAAATCCCAGCTTTTTTTTTACACTTAGCCAACAGCAGCGCATAGCTTCTTAGGCAGATAGAGAGTGAAGATTGAGTGGTGGACCCAGAAATAGGCTTTCATCCGCTTTAAGGATATGACATTGTGTAGAATATTTTGCCATCTTACATTCATTCCAGGCAAAAGGTTAAATTAGCTTGCTTTTTGCTCCCCCTGTGTGGTCAGGGTGGCATCTTTCATTCAGCCTTCATTTAGCCTGCTTTATATTTTGTAATAAATCCTAGTGAACATTGACTCGTCAATGTGTGTTTCAATGGGACAGTTCCCTCAGAAATAAATTCATTTTGAGGACTGAGAAAGTGGAGTCAGCAGAAGGAAACAAGCTCAAAAGGGTTTATCATGTATTGCAAAGTGCAGCAGAAAGCAGGGAAATGTAATACTTTGCTTGGAATGTCTCCTTAACGAACAACCTATTACAGTCTGTACACACACACAACCAGTCTATACTCAGAAGTGCACTTACATACGGGGGCTACAGGAAAACGATTACCGCCAGTGGGTGATAGGAGAGCGGGGAGACCTCTGGCAACCCCTGTTCTGAGATCTGTGGGAAAGACCAAGGCCCTTATTTATGAAGGAATAGCGACAGGTAGCGACTGGTGAGCGGCCGGTAATGACGGGCTCCGCCGCGAGAACGCCGGCTCCCCACCACAATCACACATTTATCAAGCCAATCCTGCTTAGCGACTGAGATAGCGCCTGTCATGCTCTGGTAACTCCAGCCCTCTAGGTAAGCCCTCAACCCCCAATCTCCGCAGCCAGCTTCACCTGTAGGAGCCCCCGCTTGCCAGGACGCAGAATACGCCTGCCCGGGATCGGTTGCCCCCAGGACTTCAATGGCTCAAAGGATGAGAGCTTACAGGTATAGAGGTCTGAAGAACCAATGGCTAAGAGCGAGAGTAGCGGAAGTCCAGAGACAGGCCAGAGGTTGATACGGGGAAGTCAGAGATCGCAGCGGTACAGAGGGAAGAGGCAGCTCGATGTCAAGGTACAAAGCAGAGGTCGGCAACGGAGATCAGATCGAGAATGGTCGGTTCAGGCAGGGGTCGGCAACGGAGATCAGGATAGTCGGTTCAGGCAGAGGTCGGCAACGGAGATCAGATTGAGAATAGTCGGTTCAGGCAGAGGTCGGCAACGGAGATCAGATTGAGAATAGTCGGTTCAGGCAGGGGTTGGCAACGGAGATCAGATCAAGGTATATCACGAGTCAAAGCAAGGTACAAGGCGCTATCACAGGCAATTCCCAACTGAGGGGGAATTTCTTTTATAGGGACAGACAGGGGAGGGGAAGTGTAGGTGATTGGTGCACTTTGGGATAACACCCAGGATTGGGCTGCAGGCTGAGAGGGCACCTCCCTAAACTCCTAGGGCTCATTGGCCCGCGCGTCCAGAGGACGAGGGCGCGGGGGGCGTGGCCGAGCTGAGTGCAGCTCGAGCCGACGCCGCCGAATCCGCCGCCGGCCAGCGTGGCCGCCGCACACCGACAGCCGCGGCCGGACGCCTGGAGACGGCGCTGGAATGGGGGCCAGGTAGGTGATTCCTGACACTACCCCCCCTTCACGAGGGGCCTCCGGACCCTTACCCGGCTTCCCTGGATTGTCCCGATGGAACCTCCTTACAAGAGCCTTGGCATGAACATCCCTTGCTGCCACCCAGCATCTTTCCTCTGGACCATAGCCAACCCAGTCCACCAAATACTGTAAAGAATTACGCACCATAAGTGAATCCAAGATCTTATTCACTTCATGCTCATTATGCTCATGCTCATTATCAACAAGAATTGGCGAGGGACCAGCAAGAGGAGTATTCTTCGCCGGTTTTAACAGTGAAACATGAAAAGAATTAGGTATTTTCATAGTCGGTGGGAGTTGAATCTTAAAAGACACGTTATTCAATTTCTTGATAATCGGGAAAGGACCAATAAATTTCGGACCCAATTTACTAGAGGGTTGACGGAACGCAATATTTTTAGTGGAGACCCAAACTAGATCGCCTACTTGAAGAGTAGGTTCCCGTGATCTACGGCGGCCGGCAAATTTCTTATATCTTAAACTAGTGGTCTTAAGAATTTCCTGAACATGTGTCCAGATATTCTTCCGTTCTTGAAGCCACTCCTCCAACGCCGGCAAGTTGGAAGGTGACCCTGAAAGGGAAGAAGCTCTAGGATTTTTCCCTAAATTACAATAAAAAGGTGATATCTTGGTACTCTCACTAGGCGCGTTATTGTAAGCAAATTCGGCGAAATCAATAAATTCTACCCATTGTTCTTGGGCATCAGAGACATAACACCTTAAGTACTGTTCCAAAGTTTGATTAGCTCTTTCTGTCTGCCCATTGGACTGGGGATGGTAGGCAGACGAAAGAGAGATCTGTATACCCAGCCGTGAACAGAAATGTTTCCAAAAACGGGAAGTAAATTGGACACCCCGATCAGAGACTATATTGGACGGAATACCATGAATACGAAAAATATGTGAAGTAAATAGTCGAGAAAGCTCTGGTGCGGAAGGAAGCTTGACCAAAGGAACGAAGTGTGCCATCTTACTGAAATGATCTACGACCACCCAAATAACAGTATTTCCGTGTGATACAGGCAAATCTACAATAAAATCCATAGAAATATCAGTCCATGGTTCAGCAGGGATTTCAAGAGGAACCAAACCGCCACTGGGAGCCTTGTGAACCCCTTTACTTCGAGCACAAACAGCACAAGCGTCAATAAAGGTAGTAATATCGCGTCTCATGGTTGGCCACCATACATGGCGACGGGCAAGCATAAACGTTTTTCGGTTACCCACATGACCAGCAGTTTTAGCATCGTGAAATTCGCGAATTACATCTGAACGCAAATGTGGCGGTACAAACTGGCATCCCAAGGGAACATCATTAGGAGATTCATCTTGAAACAGCGCCAAGGTGTTAGAGAGATCAGGAAGTAACGCCCCGACCACACAACCCATAGGTAGGATCGGATCACCAGTATCACCCCGATCCTTACATTCACCGAACATGTGAGATAGAGCATCCGCTTTAGTATTTTTTACACCCGGCTTGAAAGTAATAATAAAATTTAAACGCGAGAAGAATAATGCCCAACGTGCCTGACGAGAGTTCAACCTCTTGGCAGACCCAATGTATTCAAGATTTTTGTGATTGGTATACACAGTTATAGGATGTAATGAACCCTCCAGCCAGTGTCGCCATTCATCAAAAGCCAGTTTAATAGCTAATAGTTCCCTATTACCGACGTCATAATTTTGTTCCGCGGTACTGAATTTACGTGAAAAATAAGCGCAAGGATGAAGACGCTCAGGGTTACCAGAATATTGCGACAAGACTGCACCCACCCCCAGCTCAGAAGCGTCCACTTCAACGATGAAGGCTTTAAGAATATCTGGATGAATTAACCCAGGTGCCGAAGTAAAGGCTCGTTTCAAGGTCAGGAAGGCCTCACAGACAGAGGGAGACCAGTTAGCAGTAAAGGCCCCCTTGCGGGTAAGGTTGGTAAGAGGCGCTACAACATGAGAAAAGCCTTTGATGAAACGTCGGTAAAAATTGGCAAAACCTAGAAAACGTTGCAATTCTTTTAGGGTCTTGGGTTGAACCCAATCCTGAACCACCGAAACTTTCCCCGCGTCCATCTCCAAACCCTGGTTGGTAATAATATACCCTAGGAAGGGAACTGTGGTGACCTCAAACAAGCATTTAGAAAGTTTAGCAAATAAGTTGTTCTCTCTTAATTTTTGCAGTACCAACTTAACATGGCGTCTGTGCTCCAATAAAGAATTAGAAAAAATGAGAATATCATCCAAGTAGATGACCACAAATCTACCGAGATACTCTCTGAATATATCATTGAAAAAATCTTGAAAGACGGCTGGCGCATTACAAAGACCAAAAGGCATGACCAGGTACTCGTAATGGCCGTCTTTCACATTAAATGCAGTTTTCCACTCATCCCCCTGCCAGATGCAAATCAGATTGTATGCCCCTCTTAAATCCAATTTGGAGAAAATTTGGGACCCTGCGACTTGATTGAACAGATCCCCGATCAAGGGCAAGGGGTATCGGTTCTTTACAGTGATCTTATTCAAGGCTCGATAATCAATGCATGGTCTCAGGCCGCCATCTTTTTTCTCTATGAAAAAGAATCCAGCCCCAGCAGGCGAGGTAGAGGGACGGATAAATCCCTTCCTTAAATTTTCGGTAATGTACTCCCTCATTGCTTGCTCTTCGGGCAGAGTAAGATTATAGATTTTTCCCCTCGGGGGAATCGTGCCAGGAAGCAAGTCAATAGTGCAGTCATAAGACCGATGTGGAGGAAGAGTATCAGCAGAACGTTCAGAGAAGACATCAACCCAGTCTGCATATGGCTGAGGCAATCCCTGATGTAAAACTTGCACACTTCTGAGGCCTGTAGTAAAGCAGTGATTTTTGCAATGATCACTCCACTTAATCAACTCCCCAACCCGCCAATCTAACACCGGGTTGTGGAGTTGTAACCAGGGGTATCCCAAAACCACAGGAGTTTCTGGACAATCGAAGACAAAAAATTCTAAAGAGCCAACAATTAACCGAAGAGGTAGGGTCTTGATATTTATAGGTCCCCCCTGGATGGCCTTCCCATTGATTGCCAAAACTTGTAGGGATCTTTCAAGAGGAACTAAAGGGATACCTAAAAGGGAGATCATACTCCTGTCCAAAAAGTTTCCCGCCGCACCGCTGTCGATAAAGGCGGAAACTGTTTGCTTAGAAGAACCCCAAAACAAGTCAATAGGCACTAGCATTTTATTTTGGCGAGAGTTGCAAACTGACTCACCCAGATCAGTACTCTCTACCTGGTCTGGGTGTGGAAGCTTTCCGCCGGTCTCCCCTTGTTGGGACAGGACCCTGCAAAATTACCAGAATTCCCGCAATACAGGCATAACCCCTCGGATCGCCTACGCTGTTTCTCTTCTTGGGATAAGCGGGTTCTCCCTAATTGCATAGGTTCTTCCTGGGGAGATGATGAGGTACTTTCCCCACGGGGAACCGGAGACCTATGACCTTGGACTGGCCTGAAGGACATGGGAGTCCTGACTCTCTCCCTGGCCCTTTCTCTAAGACGTCGGTCTATTTTAATGGAGACCTGCATTAAGTGATCTAGGTCCGCTGGCGGAGGAAAATTGACTAAAGCATCCTTGATGCTTTCCGACAGCCCCACCCTGAACTGACTACACAGAGCGGGATCGTTCCATCTAGCTTCGATAGCCCAGCGGCGGAATTCAGCACTGTAATCTTCAGCCGAATTCCGCCCTTGTTTTAAGGCCCGAAGCCTATTCTCTGCGGTAGACTGTGAATCAGGGTCAGCGTATAGGACGCTCATAGCGTTGAAAAATGCAGTTACAGATTGTAAGGCAATATCATGACTCGGCAAACTAAAGGCCCAGGACTGCGGGTCTCCTTGAAGTAGAGAAATTACTAAGCCTACTCGTTGGGTCTGAGTGCCAGAGGAGACAGGCCTCAGCTTGAAATATAGTTCACATGAATTCTTGAAGTTAGAGAATTTTGCTCGCTCTCCAAAAAATTTTTCAGGCAGAGGAATCTTCGGTTCGGAGAAATGAGGTGGTACAGAGGAAGTCGGCACTTGACGAGACTCCTGGGTGGCCACTCTTTGAGCGAGTTGGTTGATCGCTGTGGCCATAGCTTGCACCTGCTGTACCAGGTCATCCATGTTGTGGCCTGTGATAATGTCACGCTCTGGTAACTCCAGCCCTCTAGGTAAGCCCTCAACCCCCAATCTCCGCAGCCAGCTTCACCTGTAGGAGCCCCCGCTTGCCGGGACGCAGAATACGCCTGCTCGGGATTGGTTGCCCCCAGGACTTCAATGGCTCAAAGGATGAGAGCTTACAGGTATAGAGGTCTGAGAACCAATGGCTAAGAGCGACAGTAGCGGAAGACCAGAGACAGGCCAGAGGTTGACACGGGGAGTCAGAGTTCGCAGCGGTACAGAGGGAAGAGACAGCTCAAGGTCAAGGTACAAGGCAGAGGTCGGCAACGGAGATCAGATCGAGAATGGTTGGTTCAGGCAGGGGTCGGCAACGGAGATCAGGATAGTCGGTTCAGGCAGAGGTCGGCAACGGAGATCAGATTGAGAATAGTCGGTTCAGGCAGGGGTCGGCAACGGAGATCAGATCAAGGTATATCACGAGTCAAAGCAAGGTACAAGGCGCTATCAAAGGCAATTCCCAACTGAGGGGGAATTTCTTTTATAGGGACAGACAGGGGAGGGGAAGTGTAGGTGATTGGTGCACTTTGGGATAACACCCAGGATTGGGCTGCAGGCTGAGAGGGCACCTCCCTAAACTCCTAGGGCTCATTGGCCCTTTAATCTAAAGATTCCCTGATCCTCCGTGCGCGAGCACGTCCAGAGGACGAGGAAGCGGGGGGCGTGGCCGAGCTGAGCGCCGCTCGAGCCGATGCCGCCGGATCCGCCGCCACCCGGGACGGCCGCGGCCGGACGCCTGAAGACGGCGCTGGAACGGGGGCCAGGTAGGTGATATAGCCACTCATTCATCATTATTCGAGCCTCAGCCCACACCGCCAGCGTCCGACCTTGAACAGCGACAGGTATGACCTCTCGCTACCTGGCGCGCTCCAATGCATTTCAATGGAACAATCTTTAAATATTAATAATTAATTGTTATTAATGTTTTTTTTTTTAAATGTGAAAAATTCTGTGACCACTTCTGCCATTTTAGATATTTTTTTTAAGGGAAAAAAAAAAAATTGTACAGAATTGATATTACAGGTCTGATATTAATGTATTCATATTACTAAATTATTTAAAATACTTTTTTTTTTTAGTTTACAAAAATATGGTGGTTTGTGGGTTAAAAAACTACTTTTAACACATCGCCTCCAGCGCTCTGGAGTTTAAACATGCATTTCACAGCGCTTGAATTTTTGAGCATGATTTTTTTATGAATATGGTGGAAGCCGGTCGCTCTTACCAGTCGCTATCATGCGCACCCATACATCGCGCAACCTGTCAAATAGCGACTCGTAACCTTGTATTCAACATTACGCCACACCGACTGAGTCGCTGTCAACAACCGAACAACGGCCAAGCACAGCGACTACTAGCGGGCGCTGTGAAAATACCGCTACAGTCGCTGAACTGTCGCTACATGTCGCTATTAATACATCAGCCTCCAAGAGTGTGAAAGCAGTGCACCCTGTAGCGTGAGTGGAAGGCGAATCAGAGGAAACGTACCTAGGCTTTGGTGAAAGTGACCACAAGGACCCAAAAGAAAAGAGTGCCCTCATAATTAGAAGGTATTTCTGTTTTTTTTCCCGAAAAATAAGCAAAGGAACCAGCATTCATAAGCAATGGGTTAATCCATGTAAATGATTATCTTTTACCCTAAGCAGTCTACAGCATGCTATGAATAGATTGGACCAGGAGATGGAAGCTGATAGAAGTAGGTCATTCAGCTATATATATCTTTTATACTGTATACTTTCTTTTTTGGTTATAATAATGATCATTTCCATATTTAGTTTATATAGATATGATTTATTTCAAGTGCTGAAATTTATATTTGGCATATTTTGTGCATTAAAATGTATTAACTTTTTATGCCTCAAGATATATTTATTAATGTGTACACATACTCTGCAATAAAACGTGATTCTGATTTGCAATACATACGGTAGAAGAAGAACTGCAACAGAATACTGAGCATAATGCACACTGTGAACAGGTGGTGGGCTCAGCACCCTCAGGGAATTCACTGAGGCCAATATGGCCGCCTCCTGCAGGTTCTGCCAGCGGTGCATCTCCATACTACTCTGATTCCATTTTTAATAATGTATTGGATAACTCAGCTAATGCTGGATATGATGATATTGATTGCTGCTGTTTTCATATCTCTAAAGTGTTTTCTCTTGGATAATGTAATATATCTTTACTTTATATGGAAACCGATAGGATCCCAGTACAATGAAATCTATAAGCTGACAACTATTTTACATTTTGCAAGGTTTTAATTGTATGACTTTTTCCCTTGGTTACCCTTTCTCCTGTCACCTGCTCCTCTCGTATCCTGAAATCTTTTATATACAAAACAAATTATTATTTCTAAAAAAACATATATTTTTACTTAGTACTTTACTATTACTTTAGTAGATATTGCAGCTCTTCCAATATAAATACAGTTAAAAACAATCCAGTATATTATACGGGCATGTTAATTCATTGCTAGCGCCAGGTATAGGCGATGAGAGTCTGTATAGCAGCGCTTAGAGCGACCACTAGTATACACTGTGATCGGCTATCGGACGCTGTAACAGAGCGCCTCAGTCGCTGTATTAATCTGACCCGCATTGATGAATGAGATGTACGTTGGGCGTACTAACACCAGTCCAGCGTTGCAGGGAGCGAAAGGTAGCGCCACCTCAGTGCGACCAACTCTTAGAGACTCACACCATATTTAACAAAAAAACAGACTCACAGAGTGTAGGCGTTCTGGATCTGGTCGCTATAGCATAGAGCGCCAGACGCTGTGTGATTAAAGTCTGTTTTTCAACACATATCCACCAGTAACACAGCGAACACATGGAATGACATTGTTGTAACATTGTGACATTAATACTTTAATGTCAGACCTGTAATGACAATTCTGCATAAAAATATAAAAAAATCTAAAAGTTTTCAAAAATGACTCTTTCTAGGCTAGGAGAGGTCGCACAATTATTTGAGAGAAAAAAAATAAAATTAAAAACCCAGTTTTAACAGAAGAAAAGTAACATTGAAATGTATGGGAGAGCGACAGGCAGCGACAGGTAATACCTGGTGCTCTGGAAGCTAGAGCGCTGGCGCTATATGCTGAGCCACCTCTGGTAATACATGTGACGCTACATGGCGCTGTTAGAGTCGCTCACCAGATTCGCTTTCACAAATGTGGTTTTGCGTACAGCACCCAGCATTCACCAGACGCTGCCTGCCGCTTTGAGGCACTACCTGCCGCTATCCCTTGATCAATAAACCCCATAGCAGTTTTTGGAGGGTGGCATGACTCTTGCTTTTGGCTAGAATGAATAAACCATGTTTAGGGAAAGGCAATGCCAGAAAACCATTTCTTTAAAGGGTGTTGAGCAGTATAACTATGGATAGGGTTGCCACCTGGCTAGCTTTTTTTAATTTACTTTACTGGCCACTGGCCTGGTGGTACCGGCATTTTTTTGTTAACGAGCTTCCCTCTGAAAATCCTCTGGTCCAATGCCGAACCTCCGAATTGGTAAACAAGACTGCTCTCTAGCGTGGTTAAGTGGACATTGTAGTATGCATTCACACTTCAAGTGGAAGTCCCCCTACCCTTGGCTCTGAAGCTGGACGGAGGACAGTTGCAATAAAAAAAAACCTCATTTGTAGGCCTGCGCTGCTCATCTGGCAATTCCGGCTCTGGGTGCCGCCATCTTGGATCAGCTTCATAGTGTGGCTCCTCCTGCTCTATATGTGGCCTTTTTCTCCTATTCATTTTAATGGATGGGCAGGCATGCGCACAGAGCGGGGAAGCCATTCTGTGCA
Source organism: Gastrophryne carolinensis (assembly GCA_027917425.1). Classification (NCBI taxonomy): domain Eukaryota; kingdom Metazoa; phylum Chordata; class Amphibia; order Anura; family Microhylidae; genus Gastrophryne; species Gastrophryne carolinensis. The sequence goes on along the minus strand of CM051237.1, from coordinate 386,912,206 downwards.
CGGTACATGCGACCGCCCCAGGCCCCATAGGGAATATTCTGGATTCAGGGTGAGGTAAGTCTTTTTTTTTTTATTGAAATCCCCCCCCCCCACCCTGAGGATGAGGATGGGGGCAGTTACTGGGTGACCAGACTTCCCCTTTAAAGGATCCGCATCCTGAATGAATAGGTGGGCTTTATATGGAATGAGGGGGTGTCATTTAGGGCAGTGTTTCTAGATATGAATTGATTCATTCATTATAAATATGGCCCAAGTACAAAACACAGCTTATATCCTTACATCATCATAAGCCGGGGAGGCCGATTCATTAATAGCGGCAGGTAGCGACAGTTGAGCGACTGTAGCAGTATTTTCACAGCGCCCGCTAGTAGTCGCGCTGTGAAATGCTTGTTTAAACCCCAGTGCGCTGGCGGCGATGGGTTAAAAGTAGTTTTTTAACCCCCAAACAACCTTATTTTTGGTAAAAAAAAATAAACAAGTTTTTATAAACATTTTGTAATATGAATACATTAATTTCAGACCTGTAATATCAATTCTGCACAATTTTTTTTTTTTTTTTACCTTTAAAAAAATATATAACATTGCAGAAGTGGTCACCGAATTTTTGACATTTAAAAAAAAAAAAAAAAAAAAAAAAACATTAATATCAATTATTTATGAATATTTAAAGATTGCTCCATTGAAATGCATTGGAGAGCGCCAGGTAGCGAGAGGTCATACCTGGCGCTGTGATGGGATTAGCAGCGGCGCTGTTCGTTGCAGTCGGCTACATGATGAATCCCGCGCTAGCTGACGCTTTCGCTGGCGCTAGCCTCATTTAGCGTGATAAATGCGTGATTGTGTTCGCAGCCTGGCGTTCTGTAGTCGGTAGCCGCCGTTAGCTGGCGATACCTGGCGCTAGTGAGACACTACCTGGCGCTATCACTTGATAAGTCGGTGTGCAGTAATGTTGAATACGGGGTGACGAGTCGCTATTTGACAGGTTCCGCGATGTATGGGTGCGCATGATAGCGACTGGTCAGAGCGACCGGCTCCCACCATATTCATCAAAAAATCACGCTCAAAAAATTCTCGCGCTGTGAAATGCATGTTTAAACCCCAGAGCGCTGGTGGCGATGTGTTAAAAGTAGTTTTTTAACCCCCAAACCACCATATTTTTGGAAACCAAAAAAAAAATAAAATTTTAAAGAATTTAGTAATATGAATACAATAATATCAGACCTGTAATATCAATTCTGCACAATTTTTTTTGTTGTTTTTTTACCTTAAAAAAATTATCTAACATGGCAGAAGTGGTCACAGAATTTTTCACATTTAAAAAATGAAAAAAAAAAAACATTAATAACAATTAATTATTAATATTTAAAGATTGTTCCATTGAAATGCATTGGAGAGCGCCAGGTAGCGAGAGGTCATACCTGTCGCTGTTCAAGGTCGGACGCTGGCGCTGTGGGCTGAGGCTGGAATAATGATGAATGAGTGGCTATATGGCGCTATCTCAGTCGCTAAGCAGGACTGGCTTGATAAATGTGTGATTGTGGTGGGGAGCCGGCGTTCTCGTGGCGGTGCCCGTCATTACCGGTCGCTCACCAGTCGCTACCTGTCGCTATTCCTTCATAAATAAGGGCCATAAACTATAGGGTCGATTCAAAATCCAAAAGTTAATTGATTTCGGATCGGGAATCGGAAGTTTGGGTGGGTGTTAGTCATTTTTTCCATTTTTTTTGGCCATTTCGGATTCGCACGAACGTTCGGGCATAGATGTATATGCTCTTTCGATATTCGGAAGTTTTCCGATCCAAATCGGAAATTTTCCATTCGTTCAGAAAACTTCCGCTAATCAGATGTGTTTCCGTGTGAATCAGAGAGCTGATTACCACCCAATAAATCCGTTTCATTTAAAAACCACTTCCGACACCTTTGAGGGCTCGGATTGCTATTGTTGAACAGGTTTTGTGGCTATGTGGAGGAGTCTGCACGCCTTTAGCTCCAATGAATTGCATGTATCAGCATGGCCGAGGCCATAAATTGTATAGCAATGCATACCTGATTCAATACATTTCATGTATGCCTTCTAAAAGCATTTTAATGCGGACCTTAATTAGTCCTTTGCATGTAAACCTTTATTTTGCCACACATCAATATAATTGCTATATTTTTTTAAACTTATGTCCTTTGTTATTTATCTTTGGATTGTTGTACTTGAATCTTAATTTGTTTTCGGATTTATTGTTGTAGTTATTATTTTATCTCATCTTTGGTCAGATGCATCACACTTACTGAGGAGAGGAGAGCGGGATAAAGTGCAGGGTGTGGGTTACAGCTGTGTTTTGCTCAGACACAGCAGAACTGGGGGCCTGGAAAGGTCAGAAATCCCAGAATGCAGAGCAACACAGTCACAAGGCCCTTTCTGTTTGCAGGCTGCCTGATATTACCTGACCCGCCATCTTGGCTGTTTCCAGGCTCATAACATGCAGAAGATGCTTGGTGTTTTTTTCTTTGGAGAGCAATCTGTATGTACAGGGTGTGGGTAACAACACTAAAAATTTAAAGTTGTACCATTTGAAACCAAAAATTTATATTAAACGCAAGAATAAAATGCCAGGGCAAAAAACAACAAAAAAAAATCTGTATGATTTACTTTTAGAAATACATTCATTAATGGTTGGTTACCACTAAACGAATGAAATCAAGAAAAAGCAGATATGAAGATTCGCATGACCGCAAAGTGGTTTGGGTCAGTTTTAGAGGTAATAAATGTAAGTGTTAGACTAGAGCTAAGTAGTTGGGGTGAGCTTGGTAGTGTAATATATGTGGCCACATTTGTGGCAGAACAGTTTGATGAGTGTAGCTTGTATTGCGCATGCGCAAGATCTTCTACATTTCCGAACGAACGAATATTAGAGGTTAAAAACCATTCTAACCCATCGGGAAACGCAAGGAAATCGTAGAGGTGGACGATGGAAGAAGGGAAAAGACACATGCTGCCGTCGCAACAATAGATCACTCAACCTATAATTTACGATGGAAAATGACAGAGCCAAGGTCGGAAGCTAGCATACGAACGGACGGGCATTTTACGATAGGAAACGGATTAGTTTATAGAATCGCTCGCAAGTTCATACGAGTGCACGAGCGTTCGGAAAAAATACCATGATCGGCAACAAAATCAAAGCTTTTAAATGTTTCTCTGAATCGACCCTTATATCTGCTCAATGTTTTAGCTGGGCTTTGCCTTTTACTGATTTTCTGACGTTTTGTTTTATTTTACTTTCATTTAATAAATAATTAATTTTAAAGTGGGTCAACACCGGACAAAACGCCTATTAGATGCTAGGTCTAGTTAAAGAACAATTTGGGGCATCCTGCTTTATCGTGCCCTGCTGTGAAACCCACCAATCACCTACTTTCCTTACTTTTCCCACAAGCCGGCAGCGCATGCACAGTCGGTGGCGCACAACAGAGAAATGCGGGAGGGGGGGGTGCTGCATGCCGATTGCAAGTGTAGCTAGACTTCCTTTCAATTTCTCCAGCCGCACATTAATATGCACGGCTGAAGAAGATGATTAGAGCCAAGCCTGAAGGGTGAGAATGCTGGCAAGGTACTGTACAGCGGGGGCATCCCAAATCAGGATGCCCGAGAGGGACAGACCAAATCCTGGGATAGTGAAAATGCCAGGTTTTGATCCACTTTAAGGCTTATCGACAAACCCACTCTTTTATCTGATCAGGAACGAGAGGAAGCAAAGCTATTGTTATTAGCAAACTGGGAGGCCGATTCATTAATAGCGCCAGGTAGCGACAGATGAGCGACTGTAGCGTGATTTTTTCAGCGCCAGACAGTATTCGCTGTGCTTGGCCGGCGTTAGCTTGATGACAGCGACTCAGTCGGTGTGCGGTAATGTTGAATACGGGCTGGGGGGTCGCTGTTTCACAGGTCCAGCGTTGTATGTGAGCGCCTGACAACGAATGGCCAGAGCGAACGGCTAGCTTCATATTCATCAACAAATCACGCTCCGAATGTGCTGTCGCTGTCCATTCCTTGTTTAAACCCCAGAGCGCTGGCGGCGATGTGGATTAACTAGTTTTTAACCCCTAAACAACCATATTTTTTGAATGTAACATTATACATGTTTTTAGAATCATTTTGTAATATGAATACATTAATCTCAGACCTGTTAGATCAATTCTGCACATATTTTTTTACATTTTTTTTTTTACTTAAAAATAAATCCTAACATTGCAGAAGTGGTCTCCGATTTTTTGACATTAAAAAAAAATAAAAATAAAATTAATACCAATTAATTATGATTAATTATAGATTGCTCCATTGAAATGCATTGGACATCGCCAGGGAGCGACAGCTCATACCTGGCGCTGTGAGGGAATTTGCAGCGGCGCTGTTCGGTCCAGGCGGCTTCATGATGAATGCCGCGCTAGCTGTCGCTCTCGCCGGTGCTAGCCTCATTTTGCTTGATAAATGCGTCATTGTGACTGCCGCCGGGCGTACTTGAGTCGGTAGTCGCCGTTAGCTGCCGCTACCTGGCGCTCGTCAGACACTACCTGGCGCTATCGCTTGATGAATAAGGGCCTTAATTACCACAATGTCATTTGTTATTTTTCTTTTCCTGTGAAGGATGAGGGGAACCTTTTTTTCACAGAAATCCTCTCCCACCTGGCTTCATATGCTACCGATGTTCACCGTGATATACAGCTTCAGGGAAAAGGGACTTTCAGTTGACTACGTTGGAATTTTATGGCCCCTTTCTAGGGTTATTTTTTCTATATTTGTCAGATTTTCTACTTCCGTAAGTCTGCACGTTGATTTGCCTTTTCACCTATATGGCTGATGCAGGTGAAGGATGCAGCCTCCCGCTGGGTTGCTACATAAAGCTGCTGAAGCTGAGATCTAGGGGGTATTTAAAAAGGGATAGCGCAGGTAGTGCCTCGTAGCGGCGGTGAACGCCGGGCTCTGTACACAAAACCACATTTAAGAAAGCGAATCTGGTGAGCGCCTCTAACAGCGCCATGTAGTGTCCGATGTATTACCACAGGTGGCTCAGAGGCTGATTTATTAATAGCGACATGTAGCGGCAGTTGAGCGACTGTAGCGGTATTTTCACAGCGCCCGCTAGTAGTCGCTGTGCTTGGCCGTTGTTCGGTTGTTGACCGGTGTGGCGTAATGTTGAATACAAGGTTACGAGTCGCTATTTGACAGGTTCCGCCCAGCGACCAGCTTCCACCATATTCATCAAAAAATCAAGCTCCACAAATTCAAGCGCTGTGAAATGCATGTTTAAACCCCAGAGCGCTGGAGGCGATGTGTTAAAAGTAGTTTTTTAACCCCCAATCCACCATATTTTTGGAAACCAAAAAAAAACATTATTTTAAATAATTTAGTAATATGAATACAGTAATATCAGACCTGTAATATCAATTCTGTAAAATTTTTTTTTTTTTCCTTCTAAAATGGCAGAAGTGGTCACAGAATTTTTCACATTTAAAAAAAAAAAAAAAAACATTAATAACAATTATTTATTAATATTTAAAGATTGTTCCATTGAAATGCATTGGAGAGCGCCAGGTAGCGAGAGGTCATACCTGTCGCTGTTCAAGGTCGGACACTGGCGCTGTGGGCTGAGGCTGGAATAATGATGAATGAGTCGCTAAATGGCGCTATCTCAGTCGCTAAGCAGGATTGGCTTGATAAATGTGTGATTGTGGTGGGGAGCCGGCGTTCTCGTGGCGGGGCCCGTCATTACCGGCCGCTCACCAGTCGCTACCTGTCGCTATTCCTTCAAAAATAAGGGCCTCAGTGTATAGCGCCAGAGCTCTAGGCTCAGGAGCGCCATGTAGTACCTGTCACTATGTAGCACTCTCCCATACATTTTAGTGGGGCTTCATTAGTTGTGTATAAATAGCTCATTTGCCAATTATTTTTTTTTTTTTTGTCAAATCATTGCGTGACCTCTCCTGGCTGCAAACAAACATTTTTAGAAACTTTTTGACTTTTTATATTTTTATGCAGAATTGTCATTACAGGTCTGGTACTAAAGTGTTAATGTCACAGTGTTAAAACAATGTCATTCCATGTGTTTCGCTTTGATACAGGTGTATATGTGTTCAAAAACAGACTTTAATCACACAGCGTCTGGCGCTCTGTGCTATAGCAACGAATTAGAGCGCTGATGCTGTGTGTGTCTAGTGTTTTGTTAAATATGGTGTGGAGTGCCGAGTACTGAGCTAGCGCTACACTGTTGTTACAGCGCCCAACACACATCACATTCTTCAATGCCGGCCAGGTTACTACAGCAACCGCAACGCTAGGTTACAGCGCCCAATACCTCATCTGGCAATACCTGGCATTAGTAGTGAATCAGCCTCCTAGTCTCTGTTGTATGCCTGAGTACACATATTTTATTTCTGCAGGACCCCCTTTTTTTTTTTTTTAGTTTCTACCCCTTTTGCAGGGCTATGTTGTACACACCTTTTTATGCTGCTTTTCTGTTTCTGTTGGTTTATTGTAAAAGAAAAAAAACAGCTGGTTATAAAAATCCTGTTGCACACATATTAATTTTGCTGAGCAATAACTGCTAAGTAAAATGAAGATGTCTGCAAATCTGAGCACTAAGAGGTGAACCTGTTTCTACCTTTCTTGCGTAAGACTATATGGGACACACCACATTGCCTGTGTCTGCAGGGAGACCTATCTTATTATGCTGTTTTTTTGTTTTTTTCTCAGTTTGTAACCGACATATAACAAACCTCTGCTGGGAGGGTTCTGGAAAATGGTGCAGTCCTTCCTGCAGATATTAAAGGCACAGAACAGCTTTGAGAGACCAGAGTCCATGGGGTGGGTCATAGGAAGCACTTCTGTGTCTGGATGTGTTTCTGAGGCCACATGAATTATAGGGCCACAGTGATGTTTTTGGTTGAAACTAAGGCCCTTATTTAAGAATGGATAGCGTCAGGTAGTGGCTGGTTAATGATAGGTAGCGACAGGTAGCGACTGGTCAACGCCGTGCACGGCACGCAATTACACATTTATCAAGCAGAATCTGTTTAGCAACTGGGATAGCGCCATGTAGCGTCTGATTAATCATTTTCACAGCCTCAGCGAACAGCAACAGCGTTCAGCCTTGCACAGCGCCAGGTATGACCTCTCGCTACTTGACGCTCTCCCATACATTTCAATGGACGATCCTTTTCTTCTCTTCAAACAGGTTTTTTTTTTTTTTATTTTCAAAAACATCACAAATAATTCTGTGACCTCTTCTGGCATTGAAATAGCAGTTTTTTCATAATTTTTTCATTTTTTATATATTTCCTCAGCAATGACATTACAGGTCTGCCATTAAAGTGGACCAACACCCAGGATTTTGACTATCCTGGGTATTGGTCCACTTCCCCGGGGCACCCCCGATCTGTGTGAAACCCCCCAGAAAGCCCCCAAAACTCACCTCTCCCCGCTCCCACGTGGCGGCGCCGTCCAATCGGCGCCGACGTACAAGCTGATTGACAGCAACGTACAAGCAGCTTGCCCATCGGCGCCTCCCGCGCGTCACTCTTGACGTGTGCGTGCCCGCGCCGGCCATTCAGAGACGGCCGGCGCGGGCGCGCGCACGTCTAGAGGAGCGTGAGTGAGGCGGCGGCGGCGGAAGCAGCAGCTGGAGAGGTAAGGCTTTTCGGGGGTTTTGGGGGGTTTACACCCCGCGGGACATCCCGATCTCGGATGTCCCGCGGTGTGTGAGGTGATCGGCCCGGGAATCTTATAGATTCCCGGGCCGATCACCTCAGGGTGTTGGTCCACTTTAAAGTGTTCATGTTACAATGTTGTTACAATGTAATTCCATATGTTTTCGCTTTGTTACTAGTTGATAGATGCTTGAAAACAGACTTTAAAAACACCGCCTCCTGCGCTCTGGGCTTCAAACAAATATTTTTCAGCGCCAGAGATTTGTGAGGCAGTTTTTTTGCTGAATATGGTGTGAGTCGGTCGCTATGAGCAGTCGCTAACATGCGCTCCCATACAGCGCTGTACTGGTCAAATAGCGACTCCTCACAATGTATTCAACATTACTGAACAGCGACTGAGTCGCTATAAAGTAGCCGAGCACTGCGACTACTAGTGGGCGCTCTGAAAATGCCTGCTACAGACGCTCATCTGTCGCTACCTGCCGCTAATGATGAATCAGCAAAAAATTGCTAAAAGCGGTTTAGACCATATAATGCCATGTGCTCATGCAAAACAATATATTTAGCCCCCCCAAAAAATTATTATTATTAATAATAATAATACTAATACATATCTTGTGCTGAATAGATTGTCTTGCTTCAGCACAAGGCAATATATGGTCTAACCCCTTTCTTTTTTATGAAAGGTATTACGTATAGTATAGAACTAGAGCACTTTAAATGTAGGGAATACATAATGGTGTAAAGTAGAGGTCTCAAAGGATTGACCCTCCTCCCCCCCTTGGTGTGTTGTACACACTTTTACCAGTATATTGTATATATCTTCTTGCTTAACTGGTATTAAGCAATTGATGATTATTAATTGTGATTATTTTTTATTATTGTGCAGCATTTCAAAGGGTTTCCTTCAGGCACAATCGTGACAAAAAAAAATCACAGTGTTATGTGGAGGCTGATTCACTACTAACGCCAGGAATGGCCAGATGAGCGTCTGTACAGCGGCGATTAGAGCCACTGTTAGTAGACGCTGTAAGCGGATATTAGGTGCTGTAACCTAGCATTGCAGTTGCTGTAGTAACCTGGCCGGCACTGATTTGGTGTGTTGGGCGCTCTAACAACAGTATAACACTGCAGCGATAGATAGGTAGCTCAGTGCGTCTGGCACTCGGAGCTCAACATCATACTTAAGAAAAAACTACACATACACAGCGTCAGTGCTCTAAATCTGGTCGCTATAGCATAGAGGGCCAAATGCTGCGTGATTAAAGTCTGTTTTTGAACACATATCCACCAGCAACAAAGCAAAAACACATGGAATTACATTGTTTTAACACTGTGACATTAACATTTTAGTGCCAAACCTGTAGATACAGTTCTGCATAAAAATATAAGAAGTCCAAAAAGTTTCTAAAACTGTTTGTTTGCAGCCAGGAGAGGTGACACAATGATTTGAGCAAAAAAGAAAATAAAAAATTCAAATTACGCTGTTTAAGCACAAGCAAATGAACGGCCATTAAAATATATGGGAGAGCGACACAGAGCGAAAGGTAATACCTGGCGCTCTGTAAGCTAGAGCGCCGGCGCTATACGCTGAGCAGCCTGTAATGATGAATCTGACGCTACATGGCACTGTTAGAGTCGCTCACCAGATTCGCTTTCATAAATGTGGTATTGCATACAGGACCCAGCGTTCACCAGACGCTGCCTGTCGCTACGGGGCACTACCTGGCGCTATCCTTTCTTAAATAACCCCCTTAGTATAACACTAGAGCACTTTAAATTAAGGGAATACATAATGGTGTAAAGTAGAGGTCTCAAAGGACTGCCCCTCCCTCCCCTTGGTGTGTTGTACACACTTTTAACAGTACATTGTATATATCTTCTTGCTTAACTGGTATCAAGTAAAGATGCGATTATTTTTCATAATTGTGTTGTGCAGCATTTCAAAGGGTGTTTCCTTTAGGCATCAATCGGTGACGATAAAAAAAATCACAGTGTTATATAGTATTTACACCTGGCCAGCATGCCCCCGATTATAGTTGATCCAAATAACTGGGCTGTGCAGCTAGCCATAGTTGAAATCAGGAAAATACAGGCAAGACTCATTTTTTTCATTAATATATACTGTATAAGAACTGTCTGCTCTATGGGCAGACTGTAATGTTCTTTTCATACTGGACACAGTAGAAATTGCCATTCCTGGAGTTTCTTTTAATGTACTATGAGTTAACTATACAAACAGGTTTTAGAGCTAATTATGATGGTGAATGGAGTTCATTGTCAGGTTTAGGACTACAAAATAGCATTACAAACAGTTTTAAATATTTTATTTGCGGTATCTAAATAATTCAATAGAATAGAATAGTGCTGGTTCCTGATACTATCTTTAATTGCTGGAGTGCCTGAGGCCACGGTGGAAGAAAACATCTTAAAATGGATAAATTACTCGAAAGGCATCACACCGATACAAAAAATGAAACAATAGTTAAATGGAAAACTAGAAAGAGGCACGTTTCATAGAATCTGAAAAAGTCATTTAAAGTGCACCAAAATCCATTTGCACCTACTTGGAAAGACCCCTCTATATATTTGGAGATCACCTGTAAAACTCACCTTTCTGGCAGTCATACAACGCATTAATTAATATGTACGAAATATAGAGCTGACTGGAAGAGATCCCGCAAATGTGTCATAATTCTGAGGGTTTCACAAAACCAGGCAAGGGTCTCCATCTTTTTGAGAGCCTCACATTCAATGCGATTAATCATAAAGGTCATAAAACCCTAATAGAACATTAATCAATTCTAAATAACAACACTGTACAGCTCTCAACAGCATCAGACAATTCAGTATGAAGATCAACCCCTCACAACCCTATGAAAAACTTATCCCACATGAGCTGATCCCATACCCCTAAAGAGGTTAAATGACATTCTAGGTCTTATTTGGAGTGGCCTGTAAAATAATGAATTATAGGAATAATTAATAATCATTCCCCAATCAAGTTGTTCTCCTCTGCCAGCCAATAAGGAAGGCCATGGTGTACCTGAATGGCTGTGGACTATGAGAGCAGTATGGGAGCAAATCCCTCTTTCTTGTCTTTCTAGGTCACTGTAACAAGAAGGGCATACCAAATCAGAAAACCCTGGATAGCATGCAGACCTAAATTCATATTTCACTTTAGGCTTAAATCCCACTCATGGACAGAATCAAAACCCAGACACTGCTGGGAGGCTGGGAAACTGAACTGGAAGCTGTCAAGACAGGTAAGCCAGCATGCTTTTCCTCCACCTAACTATGCATTAACCTTAAAGTGGACCAACACCCACCCCTGATCAGCCCGAGAATCTATAAGATTCCCGGGCCGATCAGCTCCCTCCCCGCAGGCATCCGAAATCGGGATGTCCCGCTGTGTGACACCCCCCAGAAAGCCCCTAAAAACGTACCTTATCGGCGATGGACAAGCGACGGATAAGCCGCCGCCCTGTAGGAGGGACGCGGGAGAGGTGGCGGCTTATCCGTCGCTTGTCCGTCACCGATAAGGTAAGATTTTAGGGGCTTTCTGGGGGGTTTCACACAGCGGGGCACCCCCGATCGGGGTACCCCGCGGAAGTGGACCAACACCCAGGATAGTGAAAATCCTGGGTGTTGGTCCACTTTAAGCACAGTCCCTGGCCACATAGTAGCCCCCCAGCCTCAATAGTGTGACCTCCACAGGTGTTCTGGTCTAGCAAACCACATAGGAAGGGTCTGCTAAACATGTCTTCCAGTAAGCAGATTTCTTTCAGCATGCTGTGCTGTTAATATTTTCTTTTTGCTGCATTATCGTCTTTCATTGTAAAGCTATAGCTGATGGTTCTCTGCAGCATGTATGATTCAGCCAAAATGTTGCTTTTTAATTTGTGAGGCAAGGGATGTTCATGTCCCTTTTTCTTCACCCCTTTTATTTCAGTTACTGCTCAACAGAAAAAAATGTCCAACAGAATTTTGATAGTTGGCAGATTTTTTTTTTTTTTAAATGAACTTGTGGGGTAGAATGAATAACGGAATAAAACACACCACATTAGATATATAAGAACCAATTTATAATTTAACAATTGAATATTAGGCAAAGTATTGAACACAATTGTTGGTGTAAAATAAATGCAGCCACTGGATTAAGGCAATAAATGATTGTAGAAGAATCTAGTGGAATTTCTACTCTTGAAGTATATGGAGGGGGGGTATCTCAAATAAAGGCTAAACTGGTGTCTAGCAGGCTGATTCATCACTAACGCCAGGTAGCGACAGATGAGCGTCTGTAGCAGGCATTTTCAGAGCGCCCGCTAGTAGTCACTGTGCTCGGCCGTGAGTCGCTAGTTTATAGCGACTCAGTCGCTGTGTAGTAATGTTGAATACATTGTGACGAGTCGCTATTTGACCAGTACAGCGCTGTATGGGAGCACATGGTAGCGACTGCTCATAGCGATTGACTCACAACATATTCAGCAAAAAAAACAGCCTCACAAATTTCTGGCACAGAAAAATGCTTATCTGAAGCCCAGAGCACAGGAGGCGGTGTGTTTAAAGTGGACCAACACCCAGGGGGATCTATAAGATTCCCAGGCCGATCACCTCCCTCACCGCGAGGCATCCGAGATCGGGATGTCCCGCGGGGTGAAACCCCCCAAAACCCCAAAAAAACCTTACCCTCCCGCGCGCCCCTCTAGACGTGCGCACGCCCGCGCCGGCCGTTTGTGAATGGCCGGCGCGGGCGCGCGCCCTGTAAGAGTGACGTGTGGGAGGCGGCGGCGGACGCGCTGTCGCTTGGACGTCGGAGGGGATTGGACAGCGTGGTCACGTGGGAGCGGGGACAGGTGAGTTTTTGGGGCTTTCTGGGGGGTTTCACACAGCGGGGCACCCCCAATCGGGGTGCCCCCCCGAAGTGGACCAAAACCCAGGATAGTCAAAATCCTGGGTGTTGGTCCACTTTAACCCTTTCGCTGCCAGCCTACCTGCAGCATTTGCCACTCCCTGTTGCCAGACTGAGTTTGACTGTTTCGCGCTACACATGTTCAACTGTCATTTTTGAAAGGATTTCCAGGGATTTCCCAGGATAATTATATATTGTTTTTTTCAACAGAGTCTGGGCTTTAACATGAAATGTCTTGTTTGTATTTTTTAGGTGTATTCTCAACATTTTTGGGTGAAATGTGTGAAAAAAATTAAAAAAAATATATTTTTTTACAATTTGTCGAGTTTTTTGTAATAAAAAATGTAAGTTTGTCAATAAAATCTTATTGCGTGAGAAACCCCAATTTCTCCCGGTTACAGCGATACCACATATGTATAGGTAGACACCCTTTCCTGCCCAGAAGCCTTTTATAGCTGCTGGATGACAAATGGTTAATTCAAAAAAAAAAATGACATAGGGTCCCCCTTCCCGGGGAGGGAGACCCCATTTTTTTTTGGATTTTTAAGGGTTAAAAACCCTTAAAAATCCAAAAAAAAAAATGACGTGGGGTCCCCCTTACCCAAAGTAACCAGCCCGGGACCAGCTATGGGGGCTTGTAGGCACAGAGTGGGGGGGCCAGCTTTGGTGGCCCCCCCACCCTGCAGCCTACGAGCCCACATAGCCTATGTGGGCCCGGGCTCTTCTGCCCCCCCCCTGGCCTTTGGGGAGGCAGGTAATGGGGGTGCGGGGGTTAATGGCAAGCCACCCGCTAGGGCAGGTGACTTGCCACCCCCCCAGCCTTGTGAACTGGTATAAGGGGTCTCATGGACCCCTTACCAGCTCACAAAGGGTTAATGTGAAAAAAAAACACCACACAATAATAAAAAGTATTTTATTAGAAAAAAAAAAAATTTTTTTTTACTGTACTTACCTTCGATTGCAAGCTCTTGTCCCTCGCCGCTCAGCTGACAGATGCCGGTGATCGGCATCCAGAGAAGGAGAAGGCAGGAGATCAGAGGATCTCCTGTCACCTCCTTCCAGGGCACCGATCACCGGCATCTGAGAAGCTGAGAAAGCTGAAGCCGGTGATCGGGACCGGGATGACGTCATAAGCCCCGCCCCCAAGGGGGCGGGGCTTAGAGGCAAGATGGCGGCCGCCATCTTGAAGAAGAGAGGAGAGAGCCTCCCAGGCTCTCTCCTGAAGAACGGTAAGTCCTGGGGGGGGATCGGAGGCCCCCCAGGTGAAGAGGAGGGACAGCGGGAGCCAGCGCACACACAGGTAAGTGAATGTCATTTTTATTTTTTTTTTTTTTTTACAGTTAGCAGCTGCTGCTGCAGAAGCGGGGGGGGGGGCGGCCTATTCCGGGGGCTCTCCTGGAGCCATCCGACCCCCCACGGGGGATCGGATGGCACCAAATTAAAGAGGAGACCCGGCCGGATCCAACAAGGGGTCAGGTGAGTATTTTTGATTTTTATTTTTTAAACTAGAAGCGAGGAAAGTCAAGCACGTAACACCTACGGGCTTGGCACTTAAGGCCCAGCCAAGCCAGCACGTAGGTGTTACGTGCTTGGCACCAAAAGGGTTAAAGTCTGTTTTTCAGCATCTTTCCACTAGTAACAAAGCGAAAACATATGGAATTACATTGTAGCAACATTGTAACATGAACACTTTAATGGCAGACCTGTAATGTCATCTCTGAAGAAATATATAAAAAATGAAAAAATTGTGAAAAAACTGCTTTTTCTATGCCAGAAGAGGTCACAGAATTTTGATTGTGATTTTTTGAAAAAACAAAAAAAAACAAATACCCCGTTTAAAGAGAAGAAAAGGATCGTCCATTGAAATGTATGGGAGAGTGACAGGTAGCGAGAGGTCATACCTGGCGATGTGCAAAGCTGAACGCCGGCGCTGTTCGCTGAGGCTGTGAAAATGATGAATCAGACGCTACATGGCATGTCCGGCGTTCACCAGTTGCTACCTGCCGCTACCTGTCATTAACCAGCCACTACCTGACGCTATCCCTTCTTAAATAAGGGCCTAAGTGTTTGCCAGCCATTTGCCGTGCTTTCGCCAGTTTGCCGCATTTACTATGCTAAAAAATTGGCCTATTCGTCAGGCAAAGGCTGTGTTTGTCATATTTAAGTCTGTTTATCTTCGCTGGGCGAATGCTGGCGAGCAGCTTTTTCGTGCACCAGCTTTTAGTGGCGAACCCAATAGGAATCAGTGTTATTTCTGGCGAGAATGGCTGTTTATGTAAGTTTTATATGTGTCACTAATACATAAAGCATGAAGGTCAGACTAGTATTGGAGACATTTTTACACAATTTTTAATTTTTTTAAACTATTTTTAGAGGTTTCCCAAACAACCAGACAGTCTAGAGACACCACACATACATATTCCATGCTGCCCTAAGCTGCTAAGTGGGTTTCCAGCACCATTTCTGGTTTGGTAACAGCAAATTGTGCCGCCGCAGTTTGCCCGATGCAAAGAGCACCCTGTTTGCTAGTCAATACCACACATTTTGACTGGCGAAGTGAGCGCAGACACAGCAAAAAAGTTAGTTCCCTGCATTCACCGATGCAAAATAGCTTAGATCGACAGGTTATTCCAGATTCCCAGCACACATGGTGCACCCGGTCAGGCATAAACTGGCGAGCAGACGCAAGTGTAGTAAATTACCCCCACACTATAGCACTAGAGCACTTTAAATTTAGGGCTTCATTGTATCAGGTAGGCTGACAGATACATTTTATGAGCTATTTTTATAGTAGCAACAGTAATACATTATGGTGTAAAAAATTGCAGTGGTTCTGATGGCAGATATTAACCCTTTAACTGCCAGCCTACCTAGAGATTTTGTCACTCTGTGTTGCCAGACTATTTGTCACCATTTTGCGCAGGGATTTCCCAGGAAAATTATATATTGTTTTTTTCTTCAGAGTTTGGGCTTTAACATGTAATGTCTTGTTTGTCATTTTTTCAGTGCTTTCGCAATATTTTGGGTGAGATATGTGAAAAAAAAAAAAAAAAATGCATTTTTTTTACATTTTGTAGCTTTCTTTGTTAAAAAAAATATTGCGATCATATTGCGTTTAAGTCCCATTCCTTCTAATTACAACGTAGCATGTATATTGAAAGATGCCCTTTCCTGCGCAGAAGACACCCCAAACTGAAACAGCGCTATAGGAGATTATCAGAGAAAATACAACTATTATGCACATCTTGCAGTTTTTCCCCTTTACAAGTATGTGTCATGGTGTCAACTTATCTCAGGTAATGTCACAACACAGATATGGTAGTCGAGGGTTAAGGTTAATGGGACCACAGCATGGGGAGATGACAAGATGGTATCCCAGCAGACAGACACTCAACAGCAAACAGGATAGGTGAAAGCAGCAGCTTTTATTGTTTCAGGGATATGAAAAGAAAAGTTTAATGCTTTAATCTACATCACAGTCAAATTCACAGCTCACTGTTTATAGGCCAAATAAACTTGCATCTTTTGTAGAGAATGGTACACTTGCTTTTTAAGTACCTTTCAGTGAAGGGGTTAATAAGGCTTGTGTCCATCAAGCATAAAACATCAAAAGATTAGGGGTTCCACCACCCCACTTTGATGTAAACACTAGCTCTTATTAAATCAAGCAGATAATTCGGCAGGGTAAAGAGTACTAGAGGAACTTTCTTCACTATTTTGGTTCAGGATTTCCAGTGGTCCCACAGGACACCTGACTCCGCCCTATAAAAGATGGGGTTGTGAGTCACTGCTATCTCAGAGCGCTGTACAGTAGATAGGGAGAGGTTGCTGCTCTTTCAGGGACAGATTAGGAATCTGTAAAAACTGAAATTGAAAACCCAATTGTCCTTTTTAGGACACATAGGAGGGGAAAGAAGACTGATTGCATCTCAGACCTAAACTATCTTTAGGGCACCTGGCTAGGGAGAGCAGAGGGTTTGCACACCTTGCATTAGACCCTTTGAGCTTTGATAAAACTAGTTATTTGTATGCACACCTAGCATTAAATCCTTTCAGGCTTTGATGAAACTAGTTACTTGTTGGCACCCCTGGATTAACACTTACTGGGGTTTGATAGAATTGATCTCCTCTGCCCACCTGCATTGCACTTACTGGGACAGGCAGCATATACACAACAATGTGTCCAACAATGCAGAAAGCAGCAAATAATAGACAGGGACGAGGCCGTGGTGCAGCTGCAGCAAATGGTCGGGATGAAGCTGGTGCTGCAAGAAGAGGATGTGTCTCATCTGTGCCTGCTACACCCTTCTCTGGTGCAAGCAGGCACCAGGGTTACAGCATATTTTTGTAACCCCCAGGCCTCATCACTACTACCCAATTTTGTACAGGGCAATAGCCTAAGTGTTACCCCCAACCCATATCTGGCCTCCAACACCCTTACAAAAACTAATATTTTACTTTTTACGTATGTATTTCTTTATTTTTTCGGTATTCTGTTATTATTTAGTATCTGAGTACTTTCCCTACCCCATTTTGTGCAGGGCAATCATCCAGGTGCTACTGCCCCCCCCCCCCCCTTGGATTTGCCCCCCCCCCTTGGCTTCATACACCCATAAAAAAAAAATATTTTGATGTTTATTTATTTATTTTTTGGGGGTGTTTAGTTGATTTTTTGGTTTTGTGGGATTATTTTGAGCACTTGCCTTGCCCTACCCCATTTATTTGTTTTTGTTGTTTTCTGTTATTGTTTTGAGAACTTCCCCTAGCTCATTTTAGGGTCTTCCTCTATTTGCAGCCCTCTAACTCTTGCTACCCCCATTTTACAGCCATATTTGGGTCTCAAAGTCGGGTCCCTATTTACTTCAATGTAGTTTGGGTTCAGGTCCAGACGGAGTTCAGAAACCCAAGCTGAACTTTAACGGCAAGTTCGACCAAACTCGTCGAACCCAAATTTACTCTGGCTCGCTCACCACTAATCGTTACCACTTGTGATCCAAGGTCTTGAGCTTCCCCAGAATTTACATTTGTTGTTTCTGTACAGAAAGATTAATGAATGTACACTTACAGCAGCTTTGCACCCACTGAGTTAATCTTTTCATGCCTGTTAAAAGAAATCTCTGCTGCTGCCAAAAAAGTGCAATTAGTTCCTTAGAATACTATATAAGACATTAATTAGGTCTTTAAAGTCTCCGATTAGTGTTTATTTTTATCAAAAATTGGCATAGTAAGAACCTGTTAAAATTAAACACCACTGCCATTTCTTTTATTGTCTATATAATATTAGTGAATTAACTTTAATATTGGCATTTGCATATTAGGGTTTCACAAACTTAATTTGTGAAGTACCACTTCCCATTTTCCAGTTCTCAAGTACCACCCTACCCCTGCCAATACTACCTGGGAGGTGGAGATCTACTTAAAAAAAAAAAAACTATACTTGTGTGCTATGCATGGGCTAATGTCATATGCTCTTTTGACAGCCATTCAATTCTCCCAAAATGCTCCACTACTGCAGTTTGTTGTTTTTGCCACCCATCACATCCTATTGAAGCAGTTATTTGCAGTGGTCCATGTTAGCACTTTTTACCACAAGAGACCTTGATTACCAGCAGGGTATAGCTAGAGTACCATCGGTCAGTGGTACTAGTACCCTGCCCTAGATTAGACTATCAGTTTTAGATGCGCTCATTGCCATTATTCGCAATGAGCCTTTGTCAGCCAACCTATACTCGAATTCTAAATATAGACAGACATGACTTTGCTCAAAAATGAAGATATTGCAAATAGTTAAGCATATAATATTTAAAGCCGACCTACACAACATGGGCCTGATTTAACAAGCAATAGGATGGCGTGCAGATCGGTGAATTTTAGCGCACTAGAAACAGACATTTACTAAATTATCGGCACGGTACTTGTCAGCACGGTACTTGTCGGCACGGTACTTGTCGGCACGGTACTTGTCAGTGCACCAGTTTCTACTGGTGCAGGACTCCCCTGCCCTATAGGATATTATGGGCATTGGCAACATGCGAGGAGCACAATAATATGTACAATTCACTTTATTAGGAGTTTTTGTATACTTCTTCATAATAGTTTATTTATTATCACCAATTATGTTTTTTCCATATGTAGCAAATATAACATTTTTGAAGTCCTTAAAGTGGACCAAAACCCACCGCGATCGGCCCGGGAATCCATAAGATACCCAGGCCAATCGATTCCCTCCCCCTGAGGCATCCAAAATCGGGATGTCCCGCTGTGTGAAACCCTCTAGGTCGCCCCATACACTTACCTTAGCCCCGCTATCCCTCTTGCAGTGCACTCAGAGCCGCTCACATTAGACTATGTGACGTCAGCTCTGAGCAAGCTGATTGGATGAGCATCAGGAAGAGGTGAGTTGGTTTCAGCAACTTGGGGGGGTTTGACACAGTGGGGCACTCCGATCAGGGGCAAGGACCAAAACCCAGGATAGTCAAAACCCAGGATAGTCAAAATCCTGGGGTTTGGTCCACTTTAAATTACTATTTTTTAACAAATACTTCGCTGGAGGATGCTTACTGCCAGGCACTAGTGTGTGCCATGGAACTCCCTGGACCATGTGCACTGGGGTAAAATTGGTAAATTTGGCTCTATACCCCTTTTCTTCTCACACCCTCATGTAACAACATGTTAGAGCCCCTAAAATCTGCTTACACAGAAAGTGTTCATGTTTATTGGCCAGGTCAGGTGGTCCTTCTTCTGCTGGTCCATGGTCATGTAGTCAGAGTGGCACCATAACCAGCTGGCTGACCAAAAAAGGACCAAAAAAGGATTAGATGCCTATATAGATGAAAATAACCCTAACAGTTACTATTAGCTGTTATCAGTAAAAAAAAAAAAATCCCCTACCCCAACACCATGAATTTGAACTTGATGGACATTTTGTTTTTTTTCAACTGTATTAACTATGTAACTATGAGTTCCACTTACCCAGAAAGTTAAGCATTAGGGGCAGTGGAAAGAGGAGGATGCAAGAAGATAAATCTATTTAGTTTTTTATCTTTTTTATTAATATTCAATACATTCAATGGTTCAATTCTTAAATAATATTGGCCCACAGGGTGGGCTTGTAATAAATGCAATAAATGTTCAAACCCCCTAACTCTAACATGAAGCCGCACTCCTCTGGTGAAATGTGGCAGTGTGATTGGGTGGAGCATGGGTGGGCATTTGCAGGGTGTTAATTGGGGTCCCCCGGTAGCAGACCAACAAACCTTTATGTAAAAGGAGTGTTGTTCCAGTTTAAACATGTTAACATTTTGAAAATAAAAAACAATGATTAAAGGTGACCAAAAAAGCTGTTTCAAAATGTCTTATTTGCTTGTGTGTCTGTTTAGGTAAAGTAGAGTAGGAATGGCTCTCCTGCCCTTTAGTAAAGCTCTTAGCATATTTTCTGACTACAAATCCCAAATCCTTCCACTGTAACAGGGGAGCACATTAGCAGCTTTGGCTAAATAAAGCAGCAGAGATTACCTCCCCAGGTGGGGACAGTAATTCTTCAGTTACTGGAACACAAGACTGTGTTCCCCCCTATTTGAAGATGTTGATTTAATGTAGATGGGGCAAAACTTGTCATCTCAGCCTCAGCCAATCAGATGTTTAGCAAGCCAAAGTCAGGTTTCAAGTTCAAGTTTTTGATCTGTACATCAGAACCACTTTGATGTACATTGCTGAGGTAAACACATTGTTGCTAGGGGAACATGTTTCCTTTTATAACTTGGAGTTACAAAAAATTAGAAAAGAAAAAAAATAACAGATAAGCATTAAGCACAACACTTTGGGCTTATCATATTGGCGCAGGATAATGGAAACTTTCAAAATGACAACAAAAGTGGAATTACCGCTTAACCCTTCTAGTGCCAGCTACGTGAGTCTCACGTAGCAGCCTCTCCTACCATTAAGTGCCAGCTACGTGAGACTCATGTAGCTGATTTTAAACCCCCACAGTAAATAAAATATAAAAGTAAAAAAACTCACCTGACCCCTCATTGGATCGGGCCGGGTCTTCTCTTCCCCCGGGGGGCATCCAATTTCCCCCCCCCCCGGCGGGGCTCTTCTGTCTTCAGGAGGGCGCCCAAAATAGCGCCCCCCCCCCCCCGCTTCGGCCGCTGCCACAAACTGAAAAAAAAAAAAAAAAGAAAAGACATTTACTCACCTGCAGCCCCGATTCCTCCCGCGGGGTCTCCTCTTCACCGGGGGGCCTCCGATCCCCCCCCCCCGGGCTCTTCTGTGGTGAGGAGAGAGTGGGAAATCACCCTCTCCCCCTACGTCATAGGCCGGGACTGCTAGCCTGGGTCCTTAGGGCCGGGTGACGTCATCTGTGACTCGGCACCTGTCACCCGGCAGCCGAGACTCTAAGCTGGTTACCAGCTCTCCTCCTCCGATCTCCAGCAGCTGTCATCTGAGCAGCTGAGACATCGTGGGACATGATCGGGACATCAGAGCTGAGTAGAAAAAAATAAATAAATAAATGTAATTTTTTTCTTATGTGTGTTTATTTTTATTGTTAACCCCTTGTGAACTGGTAAGGGGTCCAAGCCCCCATAGCTGGTCCCGGACTGGATATGGCGGGTAGGGGGGACCCTACATCATTTTTTGGGGGGATTTTTAAGGGTTGGGGTTTGGGTTAGGGTTCCCACCCTGGGAGAGGGGGCCTTTATGTCATTTTTTTTAATTAACCCCTTATGTTTATAGTGTGGATAGTAGTTGTATTTTATTTGTAAATGTTATAAAGTGCTCTTTTCATTTTGGGGGGTCTCCTGGGCAAGAATGGGGGGCCTACCGATACATATGTGGTACCGTTGTAATCGGGAGAAATGGGGCTATCACATGCAATATGGTTTTCATTAATAAAACAAATGTTTTATTTAAAATAAAGGAGACAATTGTCTAAAAAATATTATTTTATTTATTTATTTATTTTTTGCCCAAAAATATTTAAAAACAGTAGAAATATTACAAACGAGACATTTCATGTTAAAGCCGAAATTCCAGCAAAAATCATGGTTAAACATGGCGCAAAATGGGGAAAAATGACCTGTCAACAGAGGGTGGCAAAACTTCAAATAGGTTGGCAATTAAAAGGGTTAATAGTACCTATGCATGTTGGGTATTGTTCTGTTCGGGGGACCTTGCGCTTTCAGACTTAGCTTGTGTTTTCTTGTTTGCATATTGATATTTTAGGAAAACATGTTTTTTATTCTGCTTTTTTAGAATTTTTTTTAGGGAAACCCTGTGCAACCTAAGAATTCTTCAAGGGATTACTTCTAGAAAGGTGAGCCCACTACAACAAGCTAAATATGCTTAGAAAGTCTAATATGTGCACTTTCAGGGAATATATGGTTTATGGGGGATATTCCGAATGTAAAGGGTTGTTTTGGTTGAAAAATTGCAAGGTGCACACTTTGTCAGCAGAGCTGAAAATTTCAAGTAAAATTACCGTTATGCGCATGCTTTACTTTGGGGTGTTTGGCAACTCTTCCCTTGACACTACCTATCCATGTTGGGTATCGTTCTGTTCGGGGGATGTTGCTTTTTCAGATTTTACTTGTTTTTTTTTGTTTGCATATAGTTCTTTTTAGGAAAATGTGGCTTTGATTCTTCTTTTTTTATTCTTTTTTAGGGAAACTCTGTGCAACCAAATAATTGATTGAGGGATTACTTCCAGAAAACTGTGCCCATGTCAACAAGCCTGGTACGCCTAGAAAGCTTGAGGTGTGTACTTCCAGAGAATATATAGTTTGTGGGGGGTATTTCAAATGTAAAGGGTTGTTTTTCTGGAAAATCTGCAAGGTGCGCATAGCATAGTTGTATTTTATCTGAAAATCTCCTAAAGCGCTGTTTCAGTTTGGGGGAATCTCCTGGGCAGGAAAGGGTGTCTACCAATACATATGTGGTTCCGCTGTAACCGGGAGAAATTGGGGTTTTACACGCAATACGATTTTATTGACAAACATTTTTTATTACAAAAAACACTACAAATTGCAAAAAATAGATTTTTTTTTTGCACATATTTCACCCAGAAGTATTTAGAATACACTAAAAAAAAGGGCAAACAAGACATTTCATGTTGAAGCTCAGACTCTGCTGAAAAAAACAATATATAATTTTCCTGGAAAATCCCTGGAAATCCCTTCAAAAATCAAGGTTCAACATATGTAGCGCCAAATAGTAAAACGTGGTCTGGTAACAAAGGGTGACAAAAATTCTAGGTATTCACAAAAGTTATATGGTCAGCACTCCTTAAAAATCACAATGCTTTAATGAAGATCCATATAAAAACATCCCATAATGAAAAAGACAGCTGTAAAAACAATAGACAGAACCCTGATGGAGATAGAAATTCTCACGTGCTAACGCGTTTCGGACAGAGGGGGGTCCTTATTCATAGATGAGTGAGTCAATCTATAGTTGCGTTTAAATAAGCCACTTAATTAAGATCACTTACCGCACACCATCTGTGTAAACCTCGCGTCACAGCCTCAGCCCCACACGGCGTGCGCATCGGACTCGCCATCCGGGAGTCCACCTGCAGGCAGCCGATCCACCAATCAGCGCAGCAAAACCTACAAGGCGCGTCACCCGCAGACGCGCCAACCAAAATGGCGGAAGCGCGTCACACGCTCCAGGGCAGAGGTCACTGGGAGAAGACGCACGCTCCGTCAAGAGGCAGCTGACGCATCATGGGGTACGTCACTGCAAGCAGTGGACATCTCCATGACAACGAGAACGCAACGGACAGCCGATATAGAGCTGAGAACCGCTGCGCCAGGGACACAGAGAGCACGGGCAAATAGTATTATACATGTTATTATTGTAAAAAGATATAAACAACTAAGTGGCATACAAATAACACTAATGATTAAAAAACAACAACTTGCCCAATATGTTATGCAAAGATGGTCCATAGAACAGCACCATCAAATATTACCACATATAAATAAACACAGATATGCGTACTAATTAAATAGCACAATATTACTAACCTTGTGATAATATAGAAATAATGACAAATAATTACCTCACATTCTGATATGTGTGGATACATGCACAGCAATATCAGGTCACACACAAATGAAGTCACGATTATGGCACCCAATAGGTGTGGATGAAATACATCCACACATGCTGCAACAAAAATGATTCCAATGCCTTGTATATTATAATAAGGGACATGCATCTGTCCAACATACTACAGTGAGATATTTCCAATACCTTAATGTTATAAGGTGTATGATCATAACCTATGAAAAAATGGAACTAGAGCTGGAACGAGTTGTGAAAAGGGAAGGAGGGGACTCATCGATCAGTAATAAATGAAATGTCCCACTTATGATTCAGGCCCTTCGGGAAACGGGTACCCAAGGTGTAAATCCAAAATGCTTCACGTGCTAACAGTTTCTGTCTAATATGGGACCCATAGTAACCTTTTCTATGGCGCTAATTTTTAGCCGAATCGCTTCTCCCTGGTGATCTGAGTTATAGTGTTTAGCAACATTGGATCTATTCAAAGTATTTGGTTTACAAAAACCCTGTAAATGTTCAGATATTCTTATTTTCAACTTCCTTGTAGTACAGCCCACATATTGAATGGAACAATGTGAGCAAGTGATCAAATAGATGACCATACTCGAATTACAATTCAAAAGGGACTTAATGGTAAACTTTTCTCCTGTATTAGTAGATATAAATTGTTTACCTCTATCAACGAATCTACACATTCCACATCTCTGACAGCCACAGGGGAAAAAACCCAATGTGGCTAGCCACGTGTTCTCTCCCTTATTTGAAGAGCTGAAAAAGCTTGGGGATAAAATATTACCCAAACTAGGGGACTTTCTGCTGACAACCCTTACACCCTTATCCACTACGGCCCGGAGAACAGGATCCGCATTCAATATTGGCAAATTCTTTTTGAGAATGCGGCTAATCTCACGGAATTCCATGGTGTAAGGGGTGCTGAAAGTCACACCCTGGAACGAGTAATCTTTCTTCTTCTTCTTGTTCATACCAAGAAGTGCTTCCCTAGGCTTATTGTTAGCTATAGATCTCGCTCTAGAGAGCATCCAGGGGGGATAGCCTCTCTCACGCAGTCTAAGTTCAATTTGTGTTGCCTCTTTCTGAAAGGTACTAGTCTGGGAACAGTTGCGCTTGCTGCGCACCATCTCACCCACTGGAATAGAACGAATAGTATGGTGTGGGTGGCAGCTAGAGGCACGAAGAATATTATTCCCTGCTGTGGGCTTCCTATATGTTGATGTAGACATACTTTGGGAACTCTCATCCCAAGTAATTAAGAGATCCAGAAATTCAATAGATTCTGAACTCGTGTTGGCAGTGAAGAATAGGTTAAGATGATTGTTGTTACAATACTCCACAAACAGCAACCAATCTTCTGTCGAGGATGTCCATACCAAAAGTAGGTCATCAATGTAACGAAAGTAACTTGTAATAGCAGTCCTCCAGCTATTTTTTTCTCCAAAAATTCTAGGAAGGCTGGCAGTTAAAGGGTTAAAGCAGAACAAAACCAAGGATTTTCACTTTCTCTGATTTTGTTTCATTCCCCAGGGGGATGTTTCGCTGTGTGAAACACCCTCCACGTTCACAGCACATGCGCAGGGTGCTCAGCTAATGAGAGTCATATGCTCTGTTTACCTCTTTAGGTAAATGTCTCTCATTGACTTTAATGTTGCCTCATCCCCTGCATCCTCAGCCATGCGGGTGCTCCCGCCCAAGCCTATCTGGATGACTGGGATGAGAGTGCGCACATGACGCCGGGGATGCAGAGGATGCGGCAGCGCACACTCCCCATTGAAAGCAATAGGAGACACCTGACATAGTCAGAGTGGGTGGCTCTCATTGGTCGAGAGCCTTTGCATGTTCCATTGGAGCACGGAAAGGTGAGTGCTTATGGGCAAAATTTGGGGCGTAGCTAGGAGGGAGCAGTGGGTCAGGGGGGTGCCAAAGGGGGGCCTGAGCACGGGTGAGGGGAACCATTTCAAATCTTTGCCCTGGCTGCCAGAAAGCAGAGCTACTTCTCTGGGCGAACGTAGGGGTTCTACAAAATGTGGCATTCAAATTAGAGGTAAAGCCAGCAGCCAGCCCTGTTTTTTTAGATTCCAGGCTGCCTGCTGCTTGGTTTTGTTCTTCTTTAAGTATTCTATACAGTGGCCCTTCAGAATCCAAACCCATGCAATTTTCACTCTGCAATCCCATTACATGTTAAATACAAATGATTTCTGGCCCTCCCACCGCTAGCTCTATTGGAAAAAAAACAAACAAGACACAGTGTCACAGGCAACTTACATCCAACATCTGCCTGTGCCTGGCGACGGGGAGGCCGATTCATTAACAGCGGCAGGTAGCGACAGTTGAGCGACTGTAGCGGCATTTTCATTTAGTCGCTGTGCTTGCCCGTTGTTCGGTAGTTGATAGCGACTCAGTCGGTTTGCCGTAATGTTGAATATTGGGTGAGGAGTCGCTATTTGACAGGTTCCGCGCTGTATGGGAGCGCATGATTGCAACTGGCCCTAGCGACCGGCTCCCACCATATTCATTAACAAATCCCGCTCAAAAAATTCTTGCGCTGTAAAATGCATGTTTAAACCCCAGAGCGCTGGAGGCGATGGGTTAAAAGTATTTTTTTAACCCCCAAACAACCATAATTTTGGAAACCAAACCAAGTTTTTAAAATAATTTTGTAATATGAATACATTAATATCAGACCTATATTATCAATTCTGTACATTTTTTTTTTTTTTTTTAATTTTACCTTAAAAAATTATCTAAAATGGCAGAAGTGGTCACAGAATTTTTCACATTTAAAAAAAAAAAATTAATAACAATTAATTATGAATATTTAAAGATTGTTCCATTGAAATGCATTGGAGAGCGCCAGGTAGCGAGAGGTCATACCTGTCGCTGTTCAAGGTCGGACGCTGGCGCTGTGGGGTGAGGCTGGAATAATGATGAATGAGTGGCTATCTGGCGCTATCTCAGTCGCTAAGCAGGATTGCCTTGATAAATGTGTGATTGTGGTGGGGAGCCAGCGTTCTCGTGACGGGGCCCGTCATTACCGGCCGCTCACCAGTAGCAACCTGTC
Source organism: Gastrophryne carolinensis (assembly GCA_027917425.1). Lineage (NCBI taxonomy): Eukaryota > Metazoa > Chordata > Amphibia > Anura > Microhylidae > Gastrophryne > Gastrophryne carolinensis. The sequence goes on along the minus strand of CM051237.1, from coordinate 386,885,456 downwards.
GCTATCCCTTGCTAAATAACGGCCTATGTCTTTAATAGCCGCTTCACCACACAGGAGACATCTATAAGATTCCCGGGCCGATCCAATCCCTCCCCACGGGGCATCCAAGATCAGGATGCCCCACTGTGTGAAACCCCCCCAGGACGCGAGCAAACCTTACCTAACTCCCAGTCCAACAGCGTATGCGTGGGCAGCGGCCGCATCTCGCACTTCTCTCTAGTAGGGCGCGTACCCGCGCCGGCCATTTGTGAGAGGGAAGCGTGGGATGCGGCTGCCAGCGTGCTCGGAGCCGCTGAGGTTAGACGCGGCTTTGACATGCATACCTCTGCGGCTCCAAGCGTGCTGATTGGACGAGTGGCCTCGCATGCGCCGTAGGAGCAGGGTGAGGTGAGTAGAATCGGGCGATCTGGGGGTTTCCCATAGCTGGACTGGACCGGGGAACTGGACCAAAACCCAGTATAGTCAAAATCCTGGGTGTTGGTCCACTTTAAAGCAATACTACTCTATTTTTGGCATTCTTTTCTTTTTGTTGGAACAAATCCTGAGATTTGGAACATACATTGCTATATGATATGTAAACAAGGCCTTTATGTATATAGCCATATTGTGGTGAAGGGATTCAATTTATTGGATACCAAAACAGGGTGACATATAGGACCTTATCCCATACATTTTAATGGGCTGGGATGGTTGTAATTTTTTTGATCAATTTTGAAATTTTTTCTTTTTGGGCTGGAGCATGTACCACAGGATCCCTGGGCTGTTTGGAAATTATTTTGTATGCAGTTTTGCAACTTTTGTGTTGCACTCAAACTTGTGTTTTGGCCCATGCAAAACCAGGGTCATGCCTTTCATGTGTCCCAAAAGCAAGTCCCCTCCGAAAAAACAGGGATTGCAACAATCGCTGTGTGCCTTGAATCCCCTTTTTACAGCATCCATATGGGTGGTGTGTGCTTTTATTCATAAATTTTGAAGATTTGCGATGCTCCCAGCCGGCTCTAGGGGTTGCTGGCACATAGGCTTATAAAGGTCCTGTACTGTGGACACTGCCCGGCCAGGAGCGCTCCAACGCTGAGAGCCAGCTGTCTCCAGACAGCTCAGCAGTGCGGGTGCTAAAGGCATCTCTCGAGAGACGCTGATCTAGTTCCCGCAACAAAAAATAATAAATTAGGCTCCCAATATATATTTTTTACATTTATTATATCTGCACTGAAGTTCTTTCTGTTCTGGACCTGGGATTGCATTAGCAAGTAACAAGGTTCCAGAGAGCAACCTGCATGGGCTATATTTCACAAGCTTCAGGCTGACTTGGACACTTTGAGTGTCTGGGCATCCACTTGGCAAATGAAGTTCAATGTGGAAAAATGTAAAGTCATGAACTTGGGGTCTAACAACCTGAAGGGCACATATGTCCTCGGGGGAGTAAAACTGGGAGAGTCACTTGTTGAGAAGGATCTGGGGGTACTGGTAGATCACAGGCTAAATAACAGCATGCAATGCCAAGCAGCTGCTTCCAAGGCCACCAAGATACTATCATGCATTTAAAGATGTATGGAATCACAGGATAGAGATGTAATTTTGCCTCTTTACAAGGCACTGGTGCGCCCTCACCTGGAATATAGTTACTATTTGCGGTTATCAGTAAAAAAAAAACCAAAAAACAAAAATTAAAATAATTTACTTCCCCTATAAAAAAATAAAAAATAACTTCCCCTACCCCAACACCCTTGGTTGACCTTGATGGACATATGTCTTTTTTCAACCGTATTAACTATATATTTGAAATTGAAAAGGGCCCTTTTACAATAGGTGGCCTTGTGCACCCATTGAAAACCTATGCATATTGATGACTCATTTTTTGGACATAAAGAAAAGATTATGGGAAGTTTATTTGTCAGAGCTGATAATCAAACCTGAATCAAGCTGCTTGAAGAAAGTGGAGCTGAAATTTAATGTAGAAGTGACTTGTGAAAGGTTGCAGAAGCAGGGAACACAAGGCAGTGGTTTTAAGGACTAAGTTTGTGCACTGGTCTGCAGATGGCTTTGGGATAAAAACTAGAGTTGAGACAATTTCTTAAAAATTTGATTTGTCCAATTTGCCAAATTTCCCCAAGAAATTCAGGTTTGTCTGAATCAAATTTTAACTAATCTCTATTAAACCAATCAACAGAAGTAAGGTTACCTCCACGTTCCAGCCCTGGGTGATGTCCTCATCGTCTGATGGCCTGCCGGTGTCTTCAGTGGGACAGAAGACACAGATTCTCTGTCTGGCACTGGGTTCCTGGCATCTAGCTCGCCACCGCAGGGAGGGGTATTTCTAGACAAGGAGTAAGCTGCTGACTCACTCCACAACTATAAATAGCCCCTCTCTGCAACTGGAGTAACTGGAGTAAGTGACGGAAGCTGGGAGTTGGATGGAGGATCTATGTCCTCTGTCCCACTGAAGAGTGGCATGGGAAAGCGGCAGACATGTGGGACAGCACACAGCAATGCAAGGAGATTAAAAAATGTTTCTGGTGTGGTGTGTTTTTTGTACTTTAACCTCCAGTATAGAGGTACATGGGGTCCAGCAAAACCAGCCCAGTCACCAGCTATGTGGCTTGGAAGCCAAACAGCTGGCCTCCAGCCCTAAAGCTACCAGCCCACATAGCCCACACGGGCGTCGGGCTCTTCATTCTGAAATATGGAGCGAATTCCAATTCAGATGAATTGGTTCACTCATCTTTAACACATGATCACCATATGTGATACCTGGGTCGGAGCAGTACTTTACCATTTTCTTATATCTTATTATATCTGCACAGAAGTTCTTTCTGTTCTGTTGCCAGGTTTGCATCAGCAAGTAACAGGATACCAGAGAGCAATCTGCAGGGTTAGTTTGGATTCTAAATGGGCCCTTTATACAATTGGTGCACCCAGCAACCACCAATGTGTATTGAAGAGTTTTCATGTTGGTCATAAAGGAAAAACTATGGGATTTTGTGGCCTTTGAGCGTGTTTTAATTGTGTTTTGACATTCAATAAAAAGCCTTACTGGCTGCAATACATTAATGAAACCAAGGAGGTGAAGTGCCAAAAGACTTTGGCATTTACATGTAATTGAATGTGAGAATTGAGCACCGTGAATTCATTATAATATTATAGTTATATATAAATAGTGTTTAAAAAAAATCCCCCAAGATTGGTTTTGGATTCGATGTGAGCATTTTGATTGTTTGGGTTAAGATTCATTTGTTCTGTATTAAAAAGGCTCCAATCACCCTATAAATTGTCATGAAATTATATATAATAGGAGGAAGAGATAGTTGATTTAGAGACAGTCTAGTTGAATGCAGATGCCACTAGTGTGAATTGTGAAGGGAAATAGAATATCTAAGCTGAAAATTGCGTTGAGAGTTGTGTTGAAAGATAACTAGTACAGTGTAAATGTTGTCTAATGTAGTAGATGTGCTCTAATTGATAATGGAAATGGAAGTAGACCCCCATGGGGTATTTAAACACATACAAGATGGATGGTGTGGGATTATTCCAGCAATGCTATAGCCGAGACTTAAGTCTGTTTAGGCATACTGCAGTGCAGTGGAGTGGTCCACTAGCCTCAACAGCAAAGCACTTACTAAATTATAGGATAGAAATGTTTCATATGTGAATGTTAAAAACTTTAATTGTTGCTCTTATGGCTGATTATTATTGCAATATTATATTTTTGTAATCATTTTATTATTTACACAACCCCTTATTTCTACTTGTGGATGTGCATTTCAGGCTAGTGGTCCCCTTCATCACAAGGCCAGAAGTAATAGTTGAATTTCTGGGGGGGAACTAAGAATAATATGATTAAACAGTTCTTTGTGCCATGTATAAATGTTGGGCAAAATTAGAATAAAAAATGCACTTGCACGTTATTCGGTGTAAAAAAGTCTTTAAAAAACATGATCCCCCCAGTAGGCCTAAAGGTGAGACCAGTGAGGGTCTTGCTAATCGTTTTATTACAGTACATGGTTTCATTATGTGGTGGACCAAGTGCACTTGATTAATAAATCCGGTTCTATGAGCTAATTACAATATAACAGCAGAAGGCATGGTCAATGTTATATTGTAACAGTAGTCATGCGCCTTGCTGTTACAATACAACAGCTGGACTTCAGATTCAGTAACTCTCAGTGCTGCTGCCTTTGTTCATATTGCTGGTTTGGGGGGTAATGAAACCGCAGGTTTAGTTTTAGATGTCCAGTTCAATTCATTTGCTAAAGGGTAGCAGGCAATGGTCAAGGTTTACAGTTTAACCTTATGATCTATTTTCTGAGGCAAATGGGCATGGCCCTTGGAGTTGTGATGCTGCATAATAATCAACATAATGGGTGGGGTCTGTACTAGCCTGATATTATGCTTCAGACTACCCAGCTGTGGCTCTCCCTCCCTCCCTGGTGCGAGTGTTCTTATACATTGATTAGAATCAGTTTCTACACACCAGCAGGGTAATTTCTAATCACATCTCTGATGACCAATAGTGAAGGGAGGGGGTGCATGCTCTATTGTATTATTCTGAAATCTGTGATTGTGCCACCTAATTACAACCACAAGCACACAGACAGCCACAGGTGGTTCACATGATCATTAGGGGCAACTGTGATTGATGCACTGGGTTTGACGTGACGGTGATCAAGAAGCTAATTAGGTATGGCTATTTATATGCGAATTAGGTTTCAAGTGGAAGGAATATAGGTGAGAGAGAGGCAGAATAAAAAGATGGCTCAGGCTGCAAAATACTAGTGTACTCATTCTTGATGAGCCGACAAGGCTGGACTATAGACCACCAGTCAAGCTCTATGATTGGTGGTCTCTGGCAAAGTAATTCAGGGGATGTGACACTATTCTTTGCCTTATTTCTACTTCCAGGAGTAGCTGCATTCTAAAGGGAAGGGAAAATGTTTATGCACTTTGCCTATAGAGTCCCTTTACCAATATCTAAAATAGCTTTTTTTACAATTAGTATAAAATATAGATGTGGGTTTAGATTGCAAAACATGCTGGAGGTGTTTTAATATAGTCAGTATATAAAGTGTATATATATATTGTATAGTATATAAAGTGAGTACATCTGTAAGTCATAACACAATGACTATAGCTGTTAAAATTTACACATTTCAATTAAAGTGTACTGATTGAGTTGGGTTATCAAACATTATTACTCATTTTCACCGGCTTGTCTGATTAATCGTTTTTAGAGATTGCTGGCTTGCACTCCTATTGGTCTTACACCGTTTATTTTTACTGCTTTTAGGAAAATCAAAGCCATTAGGCAAATGTGACCTGCATTTTCCTCTATTACTGGAGCCACAAAAGCAAGCAAAATACACAGAGGCTGACTATGGATGGTTTAATTGAACAGAACAGTGTCCTTATGCATAATAAAATCACAGAGGCTGGAAAAAGGAATGGCTTAATCAACACGAGAAATTTAATGGCCGAAAACAAAGACGGAATGGTGTCTGTTTATCCAACTCCTCAATACCAGAGTCATATTGTTGGAACTATTTCACCACAGACTGCCATAGACAATATAAAAAATGATCCAGTTCAGCAACTCTTGGATCCTAATATGTTGCAAAAGACTGTGGAGTCTCACTATCGCCCCAACATCATTCTGTATTCAGAGAATGTCCTGCGCTCTTGGGGGGAGAATGTCAGCACGGAATGCTGTGAGACAACGTTTATTGAAGACATATCACCGACAAAAGACAGTCTTGACTATCCCGATAGCAAATTCATTGACCTTTCCTCGGAAGACATTAAAATTCATACTCTTTCCTATGATGTGGAGGAGGAGGAGGAGTTTCAGGAATTAGAGGTAAGTCTAAATGTGCTGATAATTGTTAAAATACCTATCCAGGCATACACTTCTTCCCACCTTATTCCCCATGGGAAAAGTACAAAATAAGCTATTTCAAATGATCTCAAAATATCTGATTATATGCAAATAAGTTATGTATTCTAAGTAGAGATGAGCGAACTTCTCAAAAATTCGCTTCGGGCGATTCGCCGAATTTCTCAAAGAAATTCGGGTTCGTCCAAATCGAACTTTAGCGAATCGCTCATCTCTGGTGGGAGCGGGGAGGCCGGCTGTGCTGTCAGTGGACGGCGGAAGCCGGCTTCCGCCGCCCGCTGACAGCGCAGCCAGTCTCCCCGCTCCCACCATGCCGGCATTTTTTTTTTTTTATTTCAGGGAAAATTCGGTCAGCACGAACCACTAAAAATTAGGGTTCGCGCTGAATCGAATTTTCCCTGAAATTCGGAGTGAATTCAGGTTCGTTAGAACCGATTCGCTCATCCCTAATTCTAAGCAAAGACACTAGAGTTTCTTGGTCGGGGGTGAGCTGAAGTGGGCATGTCATGGTGCAGCTATATGAGCCTTGAGCATGCAGTTCTGTGGTCAAAGACAGCTGTGGGACCATTGTGGCATGCCAGGCTCATTTGCACTGAGAGCTCCAAGGGACAAGTTAGTATATAACAGAATATTCAGCTTTCATTTTAATAAATAACCATTTTTTAATAGCCACTTTAAACCTTTTGTATGGTAATTAGTTTATTACTATATTTAAGATAATGAAATAAAATACCTTGTTTTCATATACTGGTAATTAGTTTATTACTATATTTAAGATGATGAAATAAAATACCTTATTTTCATATACTGGTAATTAGTTTATTATTATATTTAAGATAATGAAATAAAATACCTTGTTTTCATATACTGGTACCGGTAATTAGTTTATTACTATATTTAAGATAATGAAATAAAATACCTTGTTTTCATATACTGTTATGCTTCACTTGTGAAGATTGATAAATTGTCACTTTCAATAATACTTGTCAGCTATTGCTTCTTATATGTCACTTCATATACTGATCACTTTTGTTTCAGCGGGACAAATTATGTTTGACAAGTTTGATTGAGGAAAATTAGGCTGTTATCTAGAAACAGACACCATGCAGGCATAATAGGGATTATTTCAACCTTCAGGGAATTATTAACAGACTGTATGTAATATTCATAAAATTTAGATTAGCAACATTTCTGAAAGGCAGAAGCACAAATGCAGGTACAGGAACAGTAAAAGATTTTGTGATTTTTAAGGGAAAAATAAATAAATAGATAAACAGCAGCTTACCTTGCCAAACGTTCCTAAAGTGCTGTCATTCTTCTCTGGTCGGTGCTTGAATTAGGAAATTCCCTTCCTCACTCGGGGCCCAGACCGCACCCCACCGATACGAAGTTCCATAACGGAATCATGCCCCCCTCCCCCTGGCTTCAATGACTCTCTGCCATCAAACCCAGCTAGTCCCTCCCACCTCCGTGCCTAACCTCCTTTTAGCAGTGCTCTCTCTCAGGGCTGACATCCCCCCCCCCCCCAGCAGTGGGGCAAATTTCACTGGGAGCAGGAGGTACGGGCAGCAGACCCTTGAGTGCTAAGAAGCCATCCACCACTGCACGAGATGAGCTGCCTGCCGCTGCGGCCCAAGATGAGCCATCTGAGATGGTTGGTCCACTGCTGTCACCCAAGCTGACTGTAGGTAGACCACCATCCTCCCCGGGCCTTCAGCATAACCATTTCTCACCCTCCTGTCTGCCTGCCCACCAGCCTACCTACCAGGTCACCCACTAGCCTGCCCACCTACCCTGTTTGGGAATGCAGGGGTTCGGGCATGTTTTTGGGAGTGCAGACATGTGCTTTTGGGAATGCACACATGAACCTTGGGAGTGTGCTCATGTGCTTTGGGAGTATGCCTATGCTCTTTGGGAGTGTGTACATGGACGTTTGGGAGTGCGCACATGCATGTTTGTGAGTGTGCGCATGTGCTTTGGGAGTGTGCACATGGATGTTTTGGAGTGCACACATGGACCTTTGGGAGTGCACACATTTGCTTCAGATGAGAAATCATAATGTGAACCTGTAAAATAGGATATCTCAGGCATTTCTTCTTCAATTTAAAAATGGGCAGTGCCAAATGTAGGCCGCAATGGTGTAACAGTTGCCTTTTATATCACCTTTATGTACTGATGCATCTAACTTTTCTTTAACCAATTTCTTATGATACACAATCATTGACTGCACAATGTTTGGCTGCTAACATTCAGTCATTCCAAGTGCAGCAGCTTCCCTGTTAGCAACCACAAATTGTTTTTTTTTCATTTTTAATGAATGAAGATGAAGTCATGGGGGGCAGGTTCTGTCTCCCCCGATACACTCAAACCTGGCTCTTCTGGATTTTATTCCTACCGGAAGAGGAAACCAAAAGCTTGTCGGGACTTTTATTCAATTTGAATGTATAAATTACCTCTCCTCTCATTACCCGGCGTGTTTATATGGATTTTTAATATTTCACAACTTTATGATACTCTTCCTTTAACCTAAACAGGAAGAAACATCTGTAGGGGGATGCGTGTGGCTTTTTAGTTCTGTTCAGTCCCTTTAAATTATTAAAAGAAAGTTTACCCTCTTATGATCGCAGTTTGAGAGAGCTTAACCCCCTGCAGATGTTGTGAAATGGCATAAGATTATTTACACTTGAATTACATGGGAGCAGCCATCTAGCGACACTCCTTATAGTCCTGCTTACACATGAGAATTAGGGGGGTGTTGTGCCAGCAGAAATTCACACAAATTCACGCGAGAGATATATGCCTCAGAAACAAGGAGAAACTTGCCTGTCATTTTCTACACACTCAAATACTGAATAAACAGGGAGGGAAGCTGTGAAGTGAGCCCTGTACACACAGAACGCTGCTGCTGGGCATGTGTCAGGTTGAGTGAGCTCCCTCACATTAGCAGCAGCCATAGCAGCAGAGTTCTGCATGTGCAGGACTCAATTCTCTCTTCTTGTAGATCTTGGTGTACAGACAGGGCCGGATTATGAGAGGGCCGCAAGGGGCACAAGCCCCGGGGCCTTCACAACTTGCCTTGCAAATGGGGCTTCCTCCAACCTTTGGGTTATGGTCTGCAAACCTGCAGCCAAAGCCCCCACAGGGCAGGATGGAGAGTCTAGAGCCGCCATTAGCAATACTACAGTGATGGGTGCATGCAGAGCTGTCAATCAGCGGCCACTCACTGCACATAAGCCACCAAGCACAGCCGCTGGCAGCTCAATGCAGGGAACTGTTATCTGCTGGACCAGCTGGGCTACTACACTACCCCCCACCACGCAGAATGGCAAAGCAGGAGTTCCAGAGCAGCACGCACCCGCACAAGGGTGGCACAAAGGACTCAATCTGATGTTCCAGTAAGTAGATGGGTGCCAAGCAACCACCGATCGGTTACTTGGCTGAACTATTATTTTAAAGGAAAAAAATACGGTATCTGGGGCCTCCACCAGATTTTGTGCCCAGGGGCCTCCACCACACTTAATCTGGCCCTGTGTACAGATGTGGTGTACAGTTGCCAATAGCAGCAGAGTTCTGTGTGTGCAGGACTCAATTCTCTCTTCTTGTAGATCTTGGTGTATAGATGTGGTATATGGTTTCCAATAGCAACAAATTGTTGTGTGTGCAGGACTCAATTCTCTCTTCTTGTAGATCTTGGTGTATAGAGGTGGTATATGGTTTCCAATAGCAACAAATTGTTGTGTGTGCAGGACTCAATTCTCTCTTCTTGTAGATCTTGGTATACAGACCTGGTGTACGTTTGGCAATAGCAACAAACTGCTGGTAGTGAAAACTGCTTCCATAGAACACACATTAGCTAACATTAAGAGAAATAAAAAAAAATGCTAGATAAGCTCAGCACCTCGAGGACATCCTTTTGGCACAAAAAATAATTCAATAATTCCATTAAAGTGGACTTTCCCTTTAAGCCTAGACTAGGCAAAAATATAACCGTGATGAAGGTAATTTTGCAGCATTCATCAGGCTATTTAAATAATCTGCAGTCATTTCTGCTTGCTTAGTTGTAGAATCTGGAGCTGCAGACAATATTTTCTGCTTTGCATCCAGAAAGGAACAATGTGAGAAACCCTGCAGGGAATCTGCAAATTACACTTCTGTTTTTGCTGCCAGATATAAAAGAGTGAATCACATTTTTCCTATAGTAATTTGTTGAAGTGTGACTTTTATCCTTTGGCTTCGAGAAGTGGAACTGCACAGTGGTGCTGATAAACGTCTTCTTTAAAAGGAATAATCATTGCAAGAGGCGAAGCCTCAAGCAAGTTCTTCTCTATTGTAAGGCAAAGTGAAAGGGCTTGACAGTTTTTTTTTTCTTTCTCTTAGAAAATGACAAAAGCCCAAAAATCTTGCCAAGACTAATACTAATACTTTTTGAGAAACACATATTAGATTTAATACTGAAAGGCTAAATTAAGGGGGGGCATGGTTTTGCTGGCCTCTTCAGATTTACATTGTGATAAATACCCCAGCAACCATCAATGGAAAAATTCTGCACCTCCCCCGTAGGGCTCTACAAAATGTGATTGAATTGTTTTTCTATTTTAGTGTGTTAAGTGTGTTTGGCTCTCCAAATTGGTATACGCTGCAAAATTATCCAATAGAAACTGAAGTACCACTCCAGAATGTGTCGGGCTTTTCCAGAGGCTTACTGGTTACCACCATAAAACTCTTAATTCAGCACGGCAAGATTTTTCCTCTTTCCCAATCCAGAACTAAAAATCCAAGACGCTCTCAGCCCCCGAACTGCAGAACCACCTGGAGACAGGCAGCCCTCTCCTTTCACTAACTCCGGGCCATCCGCTGGGTGCTAGTGCAGGCCTGTCAGAATCCGTTGCACTAGCGACTTTAGCACTGTTTGGGACTGGAAGAAAACTACAACCTAATTCATGATGAAAATGACAGCGCCTGTATGGACACTGTGAAAAGGGGATTCTAGGCAATTATTTGGGGGGGATGATGGCAGCACAAAACAAAAACCGGGAATTGCATTGAGGAGACTTGACATGACAAATATTTTGCATGTCCCAAATCTCAAGGTTCCAGCAAAACACAAACGTGCAAACAATGCATATGCACCAGCCCCCCCCCCCAAAAAAAATCCCAAAAATTATTACCAACCCAGCCCATTAGGATGGGATAAGGCCACACAGTGCAGGGTGAGCGCCTGGTCTTATCTAGCACTATAGGGAACTCGGCGCCAGCACTCACTCCATTGCCGGCGCTGATGATAGATGCAACACTACCTGGCACTCTGGCACTCTGGAATTTTGACTTGATAAATACACCTTTTGCCCTGGGACCTGACATTCACCTGACCTTCATCTGGCATCACATGGCACTAGGGCTTATTAAATAAATAAACCCCTTAGATACAGTTGTTGCTACAAAAGGAGGGTCATACCAGGTTGTGAAACCACATTGCCAATCATAGATAAGTGATATTGTATAATTTTCCTCATTCTGCAGGCAGTAAAAACACCCAGTGTACTCACCTTCACCTATCAGCCATAGACCTGCATGGAGACACTTACCAGATGACTTGAACACCAATTCTGTGCCTCTCGCGTGGTTGCCACCATCTTCCGACTGGTCACATCCATTCAATGCCTGATAGACTGCCCTGAGCCACTTGTCACAGGTACTATGGCATGCCCTACTCTACTGATGCGAATAGAGGGGGGTGCTGTCGTTTCTGTGACAATGTTGCAGAGTGGTCCATCAGGTGTTGCATGGACAATAGCAATTTGGAGATGGCAGCAGTGGTGGTGACGGCACAGGACTGGATCAGACATTCCGATAAGTGACTCAGTGTCGAACTAGCAGCAATCACCTGCACGGGATTAAAGGCAAGTATAACGTTTTTTTTTACTGCCTGCAGAATGACTTTAATGACCTTGAATATTTTTAACTTATTTGTTTAACTTGATTATCTTTACATACTTTTAGGAAAATGTAAGTCAAATGTCTGCAAAAATATAGAAAATTATTATTATTATTGCTTATTTATATAGCATCTTCTTCCGTAGAGCTGTACAACATATAATTACAGACGAGGTAAAACATACTGTACAGGGATCATTATAAACTAGATGTTAAAAAGTTCAAACTAAATGGGATTACAGACTTGGAAAGTTTGTTCAGCAATCGCAAGGGCTTCACACAATCTGTGGAGGTGCAACCAGTACTTTTAATGTGCTTTTTTACACTCAGTACACTTGACATGAGTAAACAATGGAGTCCTATACTAGTTTTCAGTTATGTTATTGAAGGGCGACTCTGATAAAGTGCACAAATACCATAATGAAAACATCTGGTTTCCCTGTAGTGTTCTTCTGGCTTGGTCCTCTTTGGTGCCTGTCTGGACTGCCTTCCTTCTTCTTCCTGCACAGTGCTTCTTGGGTGCTTCTTCACTGCCAAGACAATGGCAAGAGTACACAATGGAGCCAAAGACCAGTCTTAGAGTTTCGAGATATTTCATTCAACTTTGAATAATTCAACTTTAGGTCAACTTTGTACTTTCACAAATACAGTACACTCCCCATTAGCTTACACAAATAACCTTTCCAGTTGGCATACCAGAGCACAAATGCCTTAGTAAGTAAGCACAAGGGCTTGCAGCTTCCTTCAGTTTTCCCTGGGGTTGTATCCTGGCTTGCTGCTATTTTCCTGGTTGACTATCTGGGCTGCTTGGTTCCACTACCAGAACAATTACTTCTCTAGAATTTTCCTTCTATATGCACCCTCCCACCTTAAATATAGAATAAATATTAACATAGGAGGCCCGTGGCACACTTTATCATGTGCAGAACTTTTCTAGAACTTTCCATGGCCAGGTTTAAAATAAAAAATGTCTATACTCACCTATTGCACTCTGATGATGATTGCTCTTAGTGAGGTGCTGTTTATCTTAACTGATTGGCAATTCCAAGTCCCATGCCACCTGGCACAAGTATCCATCACAATGGGGTCCACCACCATCAGTTGCAGTGATGCCAGCATGGCCCCTCAATTCACTGCAGTGGAAGTGTTGTTTCAAGACCTGGCATGTGCCCCTCTATTGCAGTGAATCATGGGGGGTTGGACTGATGGCGGTGGTAGCGTCCCGTCTTGGATGTGGATGTGACGGATGATCGGGTCAAGAAGCACAAGACTTGGATCTGCCATTCTGGTCAAATTCAGTGTGCCGGACTAGGTGCAATCAGCATTAGGGGACATTTTGTGTCTGGATATTGACTTCAATTGTCTAGGCATGCCCCTAGGTAGCTTGCTTTTGCTGTCCCTAACTGACTCAGCTCGATTTGATGACATGCTTTCATCATCATATCATGATTTTCCCTGAAAGGCTTCCTTTTACATAAAGATCACAAGACAAGATATTTACCTATCCATGACCAATGAGAATGGACCTATCTATAAGTCTTTTAAGTAGTTTATTTCCTAGAGGCTAACTACCCCCCCATGACTGTTAAAACCAGGGGTTCCCACTAACTTCTACCTGCCAGACAATCACTATACTTAGTAAGTTAGTGTGCAAATGTCCACACCTGTCTGGCTACATTTGCTCAGTTGAATATATTTTCACTGCATGGAGGCTGATTTAATTACTACATTACACCTTTTCTAAATGCAGTCATTATTGGAAAGTCTATCACAGTATATTCATGTATTTCTTTTATAGGCAGATACGTATTTTCATAAGCTGTAGCCTTGTGAAACATGACTGGACAAAGTGTAATATACATTTAAACCCCAGACTATAGACTATAACAAGAGAATATGTTGAGTGTGCCAATGATCTACAGTCTTACGAATATTCCAAAAGCACATTTGTGCCACGCAATAACTTTGAAGTATAGCAGCAAGTAAGGGTAGCACATCAAAAAAATCTATTTAAATCCCAAAGGTAACAAAAACCTTTATTTAAGGTCCTACATGGGACATACATCTTGGATACAGTAACTGCTAGTGGGCACCTGGGATTTGCGGGATGAGCGCGAACAAACCATTCACATGCTAGTTATTGAATTTAAATGGTCAGTGGGGAAGCAGCGACTACAACATCCAATGGACTCCAGTGGACCTTCAGTCATTTTTGGAGATACTAACTTTAGCTCCACCATGGCTGATTTGGGCAGTACCTCAAAACATTGCCACTGAAAAGAGCCAACATTGTGGCTTGGTGTGGCTATGATCCTTAGCAGACCATGATCTGGTAAAGAACTTTACAGCTGAGTACTAAAGTGGCCCATACAGGCAGAACTACAGTTAGAATTACATCATTGGCCCTTGGGGCTGCTGCTGCCCCCCCCTCCCCTGGTATCCTTAATTGTGCCACCTATCCACTTAAAGCCAACTAGGAAGCCTGAAATTTGACCAGGTCTGTATTCCATCCAGGGCCAGCACCAGCACTGGGCATATCTGGGCAAGTGCTGGGACCCCTGGCATTTTCAGGGGCAACTCAGACTTGGACTGGGTCAGTTCTCAGATGGACCCCACACAATAGACCAGTGAGCCGGATGTGCAAACCTTCTCACAGCTGATCTAAAGACCAGCAGACAATCAGCTGCAGAGGAAGGCGAGGAGGACCAGAGGGTGATTGGCAGCAGCAGTGGGTCCTTCAACTGCAGTAGAGAACACTTGCCAGCAATGGTTGACTCTTTAGCGGCAGCAAAAACTAGAGGATGATCATCACAAGTGACAAAGTTGTAATGACTGGAGGTTGATTGGTGGCAATGAGGTATTGGAGGCTGATCAGAGACAGAGGAGGACCCATCGGTGGCAGAAACTGAAGGGTGACATGACGCCATGTGCTGAGACTTTACAGCCCAAACCTGGAGGCAACCCTGATTCCACCTTCACCGCCAGGTGAGCATGTGTGCCACATGAATTACCTAAAGATCAAAAGAACTTTATCATTGTTATGTAGTATATTCTCCCCAAAAATAGATTGTTATATTACATTTTTTAGTTATCAACCTAAATCTCTTCTTTCCTTCCGTACTACTACTAGGCACACATTTAGTAATAAAATATAACATTCTAAGCATGAGATGTTTTTTCAGGCATCTCCTAGCAGAATGATCTATTGACAACTGAATTAATTATAACTGTTAAATTTAATCTGTTTTTCAAAAAGTGGTTAGTGCAATGAATGGCTCAATAAATGCAGCAGTTAACCACTAGCCAGTGTGTCTGGAGCTCTTGCTAACATCTGCAATGAAAAACAAGTAGGATCACAGCTTGGACTTTGCACCAAGCGAATAGCGAGTACATTACGTATAGCCAGCCACCAGGAGCAGTTTGGGCTGCTCTTTAGATATGGTGCTGTGCAGAGCAATTTAATGTATAATTTGCAAAGTGATGTTAAAAGGGCCCATAGAACCTTATCCTTTTAACCTAAACACACCGTTTCTCGTTTTTCCTTCCCGAAACATGTTATTTATGGGATAATACATTGCACTGATCCCTCTGATCCCATTTTTAACAAAGGGAGCAGAACTGTTGAGAGCAATTTCCTGAAAATCATTGCTGTTTGGTCTAGCTCTGTTAAATGGAGAGAAAAATGATCTTTCAGACAGAATATGAGCTAATCATTTTCCATAAGCTGCAAGTACAAGCATTGGTTTTTACTATAATAGGACTTGGTGCTAAATCGCTATTTATTTCAGGCACTTACATCTTCTGCATGATTACACTGAAGCTCACAGCATTATAAAGTATCATCTGATAAGATGAGAAACAGTAAAAACTACATACATCCAGGAGAATCCTCATGACTTTCAACATCAGCCACTGTGGATCATTTGATTATTGGACAGCACCTCCAATACCGGATACTTTTGAAGAGCCTGTCTACTTATAGAGGAAAAACATCTGGGAATTTCACTCTTTCGCGTGTTGTTCCTCTTAGACCGGACAGCCCGATTTGGGTTGCCCCAATGTGTGTATCCCCACAGTTTGCTGTAAAAACTCACCTTTCTGGCATTCTTACGATACAGGCATGGCTGAAACCAAGAATGCTGATTGGCTGAGCTCAGCCAATCACTGAGCTCAACTTCAATCGGCTTCCAAATGAAGCCAAGAGAAGTCAAGCGTGCCCTATCTAGCTGTGGGCATGCCTGAACTGCCATTCAGAATGGTCTGGTGTGAGTATGTGGACTGCAAGAGGTGAGAAGGGATGTGGTCGGGGCGCTGAACACAGGGTGAGGGCTTCTAAAGCAGTTGAGTGAAATAGGCAATCCGGGGGGGTTTCACACAGTGGGGCATCCTAATTCAAACTGCCCTGGAGTCTTTTATATTCTCTTAGCATATGTCACCCTTTATTTTCCCCTGTAGCATTAAGGTTTTGTATCCATAAACATGCGGGGGAAGGCCCCGCTGAGTCTGAAGCAAAGGTGATCCCTGGCTGTGAGTTCCTAACATCAAACAGAAGCGCCTCAGACAACCGGCACCAACATAAATCAAACTGTAGCTGGGCCACTGTGTGTCCCAGCACCAAGCCAGATACAGAACCAGAACGGGCCCACAAAGCTGCATGCAGACGAACGATTCTCAGGGCCATGTGACCACGGCAACCTAAAGAAATGGAGATCTCAGGTTCTGACCCATCTAGGACTCCATCATGGCTCATCGGATGCCTGGCATCCAGCCTAATCATTTGGTGCCATATCCGGAGCCATATGAACCCCCTGCCCAAAGTTATAATCCCTAAAGGGTTTTATGTTCTAAAGCAGGTTCCACAACAGAGGGAGGGAACAGAAGGGAGGGGGTGAAAGGGTCCCGAGGCATAAAGGGGGATGACCCTGGGCCAGGCTTTTGTCTTTTTTAGGCGAGGTCACGCTGCAGCGTGCGGGAGGTGCCTGAACCACTGATCAGCTCTCTACTCACCTCCTTGTGGGAGACCATCATCACTACTCTACATCTGCATGTTAAGGTAACTCTGACTATTATATCTCTGTGTGTAACTCGCTGTAACCTGTTAGTTTGTTATCACTGCCTAGCGTGCTTATTGCATTAAAACCTATATTTAACTTGAGCGATCTTTTTGCCTTAGACAAGAATCTGTGTGTCCATAGGCTGCTGGGCCTGGTAGTCTTGCTAAGCGGGTGAACGGACAGTGCTTTGGGAAAGCAGGCTGCGTGATTGGCGGTCCCTGATTGTTAATTGGATCACATGACCCACGGTTCCTTGACAGGCGCACTTCTTAAATAAGGCCCAAAATGTATAAATCTTTTTATATAATAAATCCAAAAAGAATATTGATAAAAACATATAAAGGCAGAGGACTGACATTCTGGATGCCCCCCCCCCCCCCTCCAGACTGCCCTTATGCTTGCAGACCAACACCCACACAAAAAAGGGTGTTGGGCCACTTTGGAACACATCTTAATGGATTATCATGAGTGACTGCCAACAATGATGATGATTACTGCTTGAGAGGCTAGCTAACCACAGAAAAAACTGGGGGAAAATGTGAGGTATGGAAGCCAGTCTAGACCCTGCTGGATAAGATGTAGAATCTGCAGCACAGATAGATAGATTCCTCCAATAGAGCAGATATCACTTGGAGAAACAGAAATGCTTGCCTAAAGCACTAATAGCCTGAGGATTGTTCATGATACCACCAGGCTAAATAGCGCAAGATGCTGCATAGATCTCTTACAGTAGTCATGCCCTGGGGGTGCAACTAGCTCAGCAGTGACCACTGTTCACTCCAGGCCATGTTCAGAATATGTACTGGCCATAGGAGACTATGTGAGTAGTAAACATTTAATGCTGTAACCCTGTTGTAGCCTTTTAGGCCTTCACCGCTATTTTCAGTATCTGATCTACCTCACACTGCAATGGCAAATGAGGCCGACCCCAAAATGTAGCTTCAGGAAACTTAAATTAATCAGGCATTAGGTGTAAATGGGAAAGCTAAACATGACATGACTGCTGAGCCCAGAAGGCAAAGAATAAGCTCCGCAAGAGGAGGAAAATAGAGCTGGATGAGAGAAAATCAAATGGCAGAGACAGGAGAAGAACAAATTATGAAGGGGTAGATAGAGAGCACTGCTCATTAGCTGCAAAAATATAGCAGGCCTATTACTTCACCTAAACTTCAGGCAGCATCAATCTAACTTTACCCATGTGTCGTATGTGTCCAGGACTGCTGCTTTATAACCTCAGGTACAAAGGCTGGTGCAGTCACATCACCTCTCAGATGTCAGCTTCAAGGTGTCATCATTTTAAGAAAGAACAACATACAGTATTCCACAACCCTTTCCTCAAGAGCCAGCAGCAGGTCAGGTTTTCTAAGTAATAAGTGTGCAGTGCGGCTATGGAGCAGGCTATGTGGAGAATCAGAAAACAGGACCTATTGGTGGCTATGGAGGAGAGGGTTGTGGAACACTGAGGGTAAGGCAGTACAAGCAGCCATCCTGCAAGTGTCCAGTTTTCATAGATACACATACTTTTACATAACTAAACTAAGAAGATCTTCACATGTGAGGTACAGTATATATAAACCCACTAAAATTTGTGATGTTTTTATTTCTATTAGTATTTTTTTATTTTATTTTACAAACAATATATGTTGATATGCATTTTGCCATCTGTATAATGCATAGCATCAGTGGCGTGCTTAACCACAATGTGAACCAAGCAAATGCTTTGGGCCCCACCTACTAGGGGGCCCCCAGAGGCAGACCAGTGGCAACTTTTTGTTTAAAAATAAATAACGGCACTCGGCAGGTGGACGGCCTGTGGCGAGTAATGGGTGCCGTTTACACAACGCAGAGTGTGCAGCAGATAGCAAGGCCATGTATACTCACATGAGCCAGCTGCAGCAGAATCAGTGCGCTCAGATCCATTCAGTTATGCAAAATGCTGTGACTGTGACATGGTGTAGCGCGGTCCACTGGTTGCATCCCCACTCACCTCTAGCTGGGGGCCTGCCCGGGCTGGCCAATGACAAATGGCTGCCCCGGGTATGCATCTAGCTAAAGGTATAGCGAGGCCGTGAAATGCGCATGTGTCAATGGAATGAGGTTAGGTGAGTGGGTGCTATGATTTAATGGGGTTTCCCTATGCAATGGATTGACAATGCCAGATTGCCCCTTGGGGTTCACTCGCACTACCGGAGCGCATGAGCAGGCCGTGGCTACCTCCCCTACAAGGAGCATTAATACTGTATCTTGCAATACAAAATGTATCTTTGTATTGCACAACTTTGCATGGGGCCCCAGAAAATATAAGCCCGCCCCTGCATATCATGTACAAGATTGATGACATCCATAGAATACAGAAAAAAAGAAAAAAAAGTCTTGTTTCCAATACTCCCCAACCCCCCGTGTTCTTTTGAAAATTTGACATTGGTAGATTTGTTATATTTCTGGTAGAGGTAACTCTGAATGAAGATTTCTGGTATCAGCATGCTTTAGACTCTATGTTCGAAGTTTTTAATAAAGTGTTTGGGGTAGGTCAGTGTATATCCATACCAGTAAGATGGTTGTTCTAGTGATTGCTGAAAATAAAGTGTAGGAACAATCTGATGCCTTTAGAAGTTTTGAGCCCTTCGATTATGGGGTCTCTAAATATTGCCCATTCGGGTGTAATTATATATTTTTTAACTAGTGCATCTAGGTATTGTTCTCCAAATGTTATCTTGGAACATTTCCAAAGGTTGTGTGAAGAGATCAGATGAGGTAGCTGTGCACTTCAGGCACCTTTTCATCTGAAAAGATTTGAAGGGAAGACATAATTATGGTGATATGCCTTGAGAGTGTCGCCCTAAATCAGGAGGCCTGCAACGCAGTTCACGAATATTTACATAATTTAAAGATTTGGTCAAAGGATACGTTTGAAAAGTGTTCTAATCACTTGACCATGGCCATATTTTGATTGTGAAGATCCAATGGATTTTGTGGAAAGGTACAATGCATAATATACATTTTTTGGAAGTTGGGAATAGCTTCTATGAAGTTATCCAAGTCATTGTGGTTTGGGTGGAAAAATAGGGTATAGTTTTTACTTTTCTGTATGTACTGTAAGAGTATTTTTTATCTTTAATAACTACTTTGGTAATGCCAGCTTTTTGCCAGCCCCTGTATTTATTGGCCGTGTTTCCTTCACCAAGATCTGGATCCCCCTCCCAGGAAAGAACAAGGAAGTATGTGTGTTTGGATTCCTCTCTCCGCTTAAGATGTGCCACAATCTCCAGATTAGTGAAGCCGGGAGCTGTGCTCCTGGGTCCGGGATGATGGGTGAGCATGGCCTGTGTATGGGGGATTCATACACAGAAGTTGTTGGACCCCAATGTTTGATGGGTATGGGGGCTGCTGTAGTTTTCAAGGGGAGCTATCTGTACCTAGGTTATGCCCACCTGCCAGCCAGAGGCAGGAGGCGCAGTTCCCAGTTTCACAAACCAGGGTTGCGGGAGAACTATAAGAGGCACAGGAGCAGCAGCCAGGTAAGTGAATGCTCTAGTTACTTCTAGCACTGCCCAGCCCTAGAGTCGACAGGGAGGCCGAGTCATTAAGAGCGGCTGGTAGCGACAGTTGAGCGACTGTAGCAGTATTTTCACAGCGCCCACTAGTAGTCGCTGTGCTTGGCCGTTGTTCGGTTGTTGACAGCGACTCAGTTGGTGTGCAGTAATGTTGAATATTGGGTGAGGAGTCGCTATTTGACAGGTTCCGCGCTGTATGGGAGCGCATGATAGCGACTGGCCATAGCGACCGGCTCCCACCATATTCATTAACAATTCATGCTCAAAAAATTCTCGCGCTGTGAAATGCATGCTAAAACCCCAGAGCGCTGGCGGCGATGTGTTAAAAGTAGTTTTTTAACCCCCAAACAACCATATTTTTGCAAACCAAAAAAAAACAAATTTTTAAAATAATTTTATAATATGAATACATTAATATCAGACTTGTAATATCAATTCTGCACAAATTTTTTTTTTTTTTTTACCTTAAAAAAATACATGGCAGAAGTGGTCACAGAATTTTTCACATTTAAAAAAAAAACAAAACATTAATAACAATTAATTATGAATATTTAAATATTGTTCCATTGAAATGCATTGGAGAGCGCCAGGTAGCGAGAGGTCATACCTGTCGCTGTTCAAGGTCGGACACTGGCGCTGTGGGCTGAGGCTGGAATAATGATGAATGAGTGGCTATCTGGCGCTATCTCAGTCGCTAAGCAGGATTGCCTTGATAAATGTGTGATTGTGGTGGGGAGCCGGCGTTCTCGTGGCGGTGCCCGTCATTACCGGTCGCTCACCAGTTGCTACCTGTCGCTATCCCTTCATAAATAAGGGCCAGAATTTTCCTGTAAGTGCATTCATTCCAGTAAATTGTGATCTAATTCTGAATGTGTGTGGGTTTTGGAATTGTTATCCAGTCTCTAAATTACAAGGGTGATTAAAATTTGGAAAGCTCTTAATCGGGGGAGAGTTAGGTTAATTTCATGTATTCAAAGACCTGCAAAATATATATATATCTGTCTCACACTCTACATTTCTGAAAACTGGAAGAGAGAATGACAGCTAATCCTTATATATTTTTAGACCAGCTTTGGGAGAACACATTTGCCAGATAAATCAATCACAATAATTAGGTATAATTAGCAGGCATATATGAAATGACTATCCTGTGAGGAGTTCCCTTAGGGTGGACAGAAAACCTTCCTAACTTTAGAAATCCACAGTAATCATACACATGAGAAATTACTTAAATGCCTGCTTCATTATGGCTTTTACTGGCTTAAAGCATAAATTCTATATATTCTTGCCAAATCCATTTTGGTAGGGAATATTAGATGGTAATTTTCGGAAAATTATATATGGGCCTTTAGGTGATACTGCATACCTCTCTAAATACAGTATATGTCTTGTTCTGCTGCAGAACTCTACAAATGATTAAGGTCTAATATGTTTCTTTGCCTAGTACTTTAGCAGAACGGGGAGGCCGATTCATTAATAGCGGCAGGTAGCGACAGTTGAGCGACTGTAGCGGTATTTTCACAGCGCCCGCTAGTAGTCGCTGTGCTTGGCCGTTGTTCGGTTGTTGACAGCGACTCAGTCGGTGTGGCGTAATGTTGAATACAAGGTTAGGAGTCGCTATTTGACAGGTTCCGCAATGTATGGGTGCGCATGATAGCGACTGGCCCCACCATATTCATCAAAAAATCATGCTCAAAATATTCAAGCGCTGTGAAATGCATGTTTAAACCCCAGAGCGCTGGCGGCGATGTGTTAAAAGTAGTTTTTTAACCCCCAAACCACCATATTTTTGGGAACCCAAAAAAAAATTATTTTTAAATAATTTTGTAATATGAATACAATAATATCAGACCTGTAATATCAATTCTGCACCATTTTTTTTTCCCTTAAAAAAATTATCTAACATGGCAGAAGTGGTCACAGAATATGTCACATTTAAAAAAAAAAAAAAAAAACATTAATAACAATAAATTATGAATATTTAAAGATTGTTCCATTGAAATGCATTGGAGAGCGCCAGGTAGCGAGAGGTCATACCTGTCGCTGTTCAAGGTCGGACGCTGGTGCTGTGGGCTGAGGCTGGAATAATGATGAATGAGTGGCTATCTGGCGCTATCTCAGTCGCTAAGCAGGATCGGCTTGATAAATGTGTGATTGTGGAGCCGGCGTTCTCGTGGCGGGGCCCGTCATTACCGGTCGCTCACCAGTCGCTACCTGTCGCTATCCCTTGTTAAATAAGGGCCAAAGCCTTACAAAATGCAAAAGTATCTATTGTTTTTGCATCTGTTTGAGTCTTGCTAAAGAGCAGGGGAAAAGCAGAATTTTTACTGTAATATTTTTTTATTTTACAGATTAATAAATTTTAAATAGTTGCTCCAGTGTATGTGTGGCCAGACTTATCTGTCCTGTTTACTTAAACCGGACCAACGCTGGACCAACACCCATTTTTTACTTTAACAGGTGTCCTGCACACAGCAAAGAAAAACAAGCTTGGGGGGTCATCCAGAATGCATGTGACTGCATTCAAGGTGTTGGGCTGAGCAGTATTTTTTATTTTTTCCTGTGTTAGCAAATGTGTGTTTTTTGGAAGCAGTTTCCACTACCTGAAATCGGTTGCAATTGGTACCAATTGGTACACCAAGAAGAGAGAAGTGAGCCCTGTACACACAGAACACTGCTGCTATGGATGCAGCAGAGGTGAAGGAGCTCATCCAACCTTATAATCAACCTTATACTCAACCTTATACATGCTATCTGCAATCTGTGGCTATTGGCAACTTAGTTCTGAACTTGGTGTATGTTGTCCATAGCAACAGGTGAAAACTGCTTCCAGTTTTCATCTGGAAGTATTTGTTAACATGAGAAAAAGTTAAAAATACTAGATCAGCTCAGCACATTTAAGACATCACAAAAATATACACTTTCAAAAATTTGAAAGTGGACTTACCCTTAAGTAGTAGTGAAATGTTGGGACTGCAGTCTTGGGCCCTTATTTAACAAGGGATAGCGCCAGGTAGCGAATGGTGAGCGAACGGTAATGACGCTCACCGCCACGAGAACGCCGGCTCCCCTCCGCAATCACACATTTATCAAGCCGATCCTGCTTAGCGACTGACAGAGCGCCAGATAGCGAATCATTCATCATTATTCCAGCCTCACCCCACAGCGCCAGCGAGCGACCTTGAACAGCGACAGGTATGACCTCTCGCTACCTGGCGCTCTCCAATGCATTTCAATGGAGCAATCTTTAAAAATTCATAATTAATTGCTATTAATTTTTTTTTTTTTTGAAATGTCAAAAATTCTGTGACCACTTCTGCAATGTTAGATTTTTTTTTTAAGGAAAAAAAAATAAAATAAAAATTTGTGCAGAATTGATATTACAGATCTGATATTAATGTATGTATTCATATTACAAAATGTTTTGAAATACATGTTTTTTTTTTTTCAAAAATATGGTTGTTTGGGGGTTAAAAAACTACTTTTAACCCATCGCCGCCAGCGCACTGGGGTTTAAACAAGCATTTCACAGCGCGAGATTTTTTGGAGCATGATTTGTTAATGAATATGCTGGGAGCCGTTCGCTATGGCCGTTCGCTGTCATGCGCTCCCATACAGCGCTGAACCTGTCAAACAGCGACTCCTAACCCAGTATTCAACATTACCGCACACCGAGTCGCTGTCAACAGCCGAACAACGGCCAAGCACAGCGACTACTAGCGGGCGCTCTGAAAATAACGCTACTGTCGCTCATCTGTCGCTACCTGGCGCTATTAATGAATCGGCCTCTTGGTTTTTGGCCTCTTTTAGGCAGTTTCAGCACACAGTGGAGCCCAGAGAGTCTGCAGTGTGGAAGCACAGTCTGCCAGGAGCACAGGAGACCAGAGCCTTAGGTTATGCAGGACAAAGATATCTGCACCATGTTTCCCCTAGTTTACATACTATACACATATTAACAGTGGGAACAATACGCTGGCCCAGCGTAGCCTGCGACTCAGGCCAGGGCATCCTCGCCCTCTGAAAACAGAGCTCTAACACTGCATGCTCTGATGACCCTTTTGTCACAGGTGCTGCAAGATAAGGGGGGGGGCTCTTCTGCCATAGGCCCAGTAGCAGCTTCTCCCAGTGCCCCTATAGTATGTACAATGCTAAGCTATACTCCCCAGTAACCCCCAAGCTGCATCCTCTAGGCCTGTTCCTGAGATTTGTTTCCCCAGTGTCCTGGTGAGGCCCTACCACCTCCCACAGAGAGGAAATGCCAACACAGGGCATGGCACAACGACTCTTGCATTTAAGTTAAGCTTGCCCCAGTTACAGTGGCCAAGGCTGGGGGTGCATGCCCCTCAATTCATCTGTCCCAAAAATCCGGGGGTGACCTGAAAAAAGCAGCTGTGGTGGAGGGAAGGTGGGTTCAACATAGGATGGAAAAGCTGCTGGGAAAAAGACTGTCCCTTCAATGTGCACATAAGAAAACATCATCCAATTAAATGTGTCACGTATTGCTCATCAAATCTAAGAAATATTCCGTCAAATAAATAAACTGAATTTTTTAACGCATTCCTGGGTTTCCTTTTTTGCTGCCATACTCCATCCTACGCATTTTTATTAGGATATCATCTTTTGCCTGTAGCACAGTACTTGTTATTTAATAGATTTTCTCCTTTCAGCACACACCAATCAACATTTGATGCTACTAAACAATCTGCTAGATTCTAGACTCCTAACCGACAAAGATAATCAGTTGTCAGGAAGGGTATGTAAGAGAAAATATTGTTATTATTGTTTATTTGTAGAGCGCTATAGTAATCTGTGGCGCTGTACAAAGTATAAATTACAGGAGGGTGGGATAAGTAAAGTACTTATAATACAAAGAACATTATGAGTCATGACAATGAATGCATGGAAAACATACAGAAACCTGGAGCCTAGGGTTCTGGGTAGTAGTCATCTTTGCACAGCTCCTTTATCTCCTTACTCTTCCAATAAATATCTGCACATGGTACATACCAAAAAAGCGTAAAGGTATCAGCCAAAAGGTTAATCTTGAAAGCAGACGTCCCTTCTTAAACCTATGCCGTTGCTTCAGCCCAGCTGACACTTCCAAAGTCATCGGCCATTTTACTCCACTTTTTTCTCAACCAACTAAGAAGCTGAGTCATTACTCATGCCAGATAGCATCTGTATAGTGCTCTTAGAGCAACCGCTAGTAGACGCTGTAAACATGTATTGGTCGCTGTAACATAGCGCCTCAGTCGCTGTAGTAATCTGGCCAGCATTGATGAATGTGTGATGTATGTTGGGCGCTCCAACACCAGTACAGCGTTGCAGGGAGCGAAAGGTAGCGCCACCTCAGTGTGATCGACTCTCAGCGACTCACACCATACTTCAAAATACATCAAAAAAGGACACACACACAGCGTCGGCGCTCTGGATCTGGTCGCTATAGCATAGAGCGCCAGACTCTGTGTGATTAAAGTCTGTTTTTGAACACATATCCACCAGTAACAAAGTGAAAACACATGGAATGACATTGTTTTAACACTGTGACATTAACGCTTAAGTGTCAGACCTGTAATGACAATTCTGCATAAAAATATAAAAAGTCAAAAAGTTTCTAAAAATGTTTGTTTGCAGCCAGGAGACAGTGCTCGGCCATGGATCATTGTTTCAGAGCGCCTCGCTGTCCGGCATTGATGAATATCATATGAGAGTCGCAGTACTACGCTGTATATGACCGAACTGTAGCGCCAGCTCAGTGCGACTGTCTTACACCACGTTCATCAAAAAAACAGCCTCAAACATCGCTGGCGCTCAAAATCATGAAATTGTAGCTCAGAGCGCCAGACGCTGTGTGATTAAAGTCTGTTTTTGAACATGTATCCACTAGTAACAAAGCGAAAATAATTCATATGGAATTACATTGTTATAACATTTTAACATGAACACTTTAATACCAGACCTGTAATAATATAAATTCAAAAAGTTTTCAAAAATGTCATTTTCTTGCCCAGAATACATGTCAGAAGGTTTGTGGTTTTTTTTAGGGGAAAAAAAAAATTGGGATCAGGAAAGGGATTTAAGGATCGTCCATAGAAATGTATGGGAGAGCGCCAGGTAGCGACAGGTAAGATGTGGCGCTCTGCAACGATGAACCCCGGAGCTGTACACTGAGGCTGGGATAATGATGAATCGAGTGCTACATGGCGTTGTTCTAGTCGCTCACCAGATTCGGCTTCATAAATGTATAATTGCGTTACCTGCCTCTACCTGCCACTACCTGGCCCTACCTGCCGCTGTACAGGCACTACCTGGCGCTATCCCTTCATGAATAAGGCCCTTACTTATTATTGCCGTTGGGTTTCCAGTCCTTTTAATCAAACTTTTTACTGAATTTTGTTTAAGTTCCACAAGTTTCAAGGTTCATAAATGGCACTATTATTGCTCAAGCTGCTCAGTGGTTGATCCATGGGAATTCAAATCAATAGCTCTGCAGGATAATACGCAGGAGGTGGGATCACTTTGCACAAAATCCTCAGAATAAAAGTGTGAAATAATAAAATTGTCAAAGTGATTGATCGCCAGTCAAACTGTCAACCTAATGATTTCATTTTACAACATATGTTGCAGGCAGTTTTTATAAACATTTGTTCTATACTTCTAATTTCATTTTAAGTAAATTTAGTGCCAGTAAAAAAAACCTCCAGATTGACAGCCCAGCTTGTCAAGATAATAAAAATGTTGGGCTTAATATGCAAATCTGACATTGGAGCTTAGGGTAACATATTCTTTAAAGCAGACCTATAACCAAATGATGTTTAAGGGATCCTTTTCTGTGGCATATTCTTTCCCTTGGCACCCTATGGGTGAGGGGCCAATGCCAACCCATACATCCAAAAGATAAAAGAAAGAAATGTTGCAGCTGCATAATATTTTACCTGACTTTTTGTTACATTTTGTTGAGTGTTTGGGCTTCATATTTATATGATGTTTACCGCCTGGACCATTATATTCTAAATCAGAAGATACCCCTCATTTTTACATTTTTTATTTTACTTATGCTTGTTGTGCTTATTTTAAAATATTGAATATGATTACAGAGGTTCCTATGATTAGTGATGAGCTGGAGTGGGGACAATTCAGTTTGGAAGTCCTCTGGCCACCCCACACCTGGTCCTACTAGCTCACTGACAGTAAAAAGAAACAAAAAAGTGGACCTATAACCAAATGATGTTGAGGGGGAACCTTTTCTGTGGGATATTCTTTCCCTTGGCACCCTATAGAGGAGGAGTCACTTCCAACCCATATATCCAAAAGATAAAAGAAAGATATGACGCAGCTGCGTAATCACTTTTAGTTTACCTGACTTTTTGTTGCATTTTTTGAGTGTTTGGGCTTCATTTTTATTTTGCTTATGCTTGTTTTGCTTATTTTAAAATATTGAATAAGATTACAGAGGTTGCTATGATTAGTGATGAGCTGGAGTGGGGACAATCCAGTTCGGAAGCCCTCTGGCCACCCCACACCGGATCCCTTGGACCTTTACCAGCTCATCAATGTCACAGACCGGGTGAAGCGGACTCAGGTGTGGATCTGCTTTAACCGTGGGACCAATGGCGTGTACCGTGTCAGGGGAGCGGAGTCTAAGGGGCCACCGGTATTCACCAGAGCCCTCCACAAGGCAGGTTGGTCTTGTGTGGCGAGTGACCCCCAGGTCGCTACCCCCCAACAGCGGCCCAGTCCCACAGTCAGCCGAGGTTCAGCGAGGTACACAAGTGGCAGGCAAAAGGCGTAGTAAGTACAGGCAGAGGTCGGGGCTGGCAGCACAGGTTCGCGTTAAAGGTGAGTAGCCGAGGTCGGGTCAGGCAGCAAAGGTTCAGAGTCGGGAACAGGCAGAGGTCAGTACACGGGTGAGTAATCCAAGAATGTCTGACTTTCAACAAGCATGGAGAGAGCAAGATCCGGCACTGAAGGAAGGAAGTGCCTCTTTAAATAGGAGAAGTGGATGCAGGATTGGATGACCAGGCACCAATCAGTGCTGTACAGGCCCTTTAAATCTCAGGAACATAGTGCGCTCGCCCTCTAGTGGACGGAGACGTGCGCGCACCTGAGCATGTGAGAAGGAAGCATTGGGGGAAGGGAGAGAGCTGGGAACAGCCATGAGGGAAGTGCTGCAAAATGGATGATGGCTGGATGCAGCCATGGAGGTAAGTGAAGTGCTGCTAGATGGGCGTGCAGTGCTCGCCCTAACAATCAACAGTAAGATGAAACATTTTTAAAATAAATTAGAACTCACTGTTGCCAATTCAATTTTTTCTGTCCCTCACTGAGTAGCATTCTTTCTGCAGGTCTACTGGGTCAGGGGTTCCTTTCCCCAGGAATCCACCTCCATTTCCCTCACCTCCAACATGGGGGTTATACCACAGATACTCCTCCTCTGTCCCCCAGTGGGGGACGGATGAAAGAAGAAGCAGCAACCATGATTTTTTAAAACATTTTTAACATGTACTTTTGTATCTTTTATAATTGCCGGTGAACTGGTAAGCGGTCCAAGGGACCAGGGGCGTAACTATAGGGTGTGCCAGGGAGTCCAACCGCACCTAGGAGGTCAGGGGGGCCTTCACCTTTTTTTTTATTAGATTTCTGCTCACATTTGGAGTTTTTTTGTTGGATATTTTATATCTACAAACAAATATAATCATTTCACCACAATGGACTTGCTTGCCACACGATGAGCGCTGCCACCTCTTTTTCTCTATGATATATATATATATATATATATATATATATATATACTGTAACATCCATGCACCTAATTTTAGGCATAATAGAAATTTGTAACATCTGCAATAGTACCTGCAGTAATGTGTGCATTTTTGATATGTTGTCCCCTCACCCTCTGGCTTAAAAACCCCAAGGCGAGATTTCCTCCTGGCTTTGCCTTGGCCATGCTTGTAGTTACAATAAGATTGCTAGTGCTGTATGAAGAGCCATGGAGATGGAATTATGTCAGAAGAGTTTAGTATTTTAAAAAACCTCAATGGGCTTTTCATGTATAAGTGCAACAGTGTAGATGAAAGAGCTTCTGACAAGAGAAGTTCAGAAAACCATCAATCACTGAAAATCATCATTTTAAATGTGTAACTAAAATCCTTATATCTGGGTCGGAGTGACAACAACAACAAAAAAGTGACCTGACTGCCTGGCAGAAAATATCAAAAGTTGACATCAAGCTTGATTTGATTTTTTTGCAGGAAAACCATGGTGTTTTGATTGAGTCCCAAGGATCCAAAATGTCCCAGTACTATACTTCATAGCTAAGAACTACTCAACTGAAACACTTGTCTATACTTGATTAATGGGACTTTCTTGAGTGTTGTCCCCAAGGTACTAATTTTGAAATAACGTGTGATCTTTAGACTCAGGCTTCTTGAACCCATACTGTATGGTTCGTCAGTAAGGCTGATCAAAGTATAATCTCTTGAGATTAAAAATGTTCCAGTTTTTCTGAAGCCCTTTAGATGTAAACGTTAGTCAGTTGGTTACTTTCATTTGTAACGAAGAAGAAATAAGGATTTTGAAGGTCACTAAGGAAACAGTTACTGTTCTCTACTGGAACCCATTCTTTTATTTTTTTTGAGTCTCTGTTCTAACTGTATGATTAAGAAGACAATTAATTAAGGAATGTTCTGTGTATCTAAAGCACCCCCCCTCCAGTCCCCTTGAGAAAGCAGTCAGGAAGGCTTTGGAAGAATGGGGGGCTCTGTCTATTCCTTGGTGCAATCCATCTTATCTTTGCTCCCTACTTTAATGATTGTGTGGCAATAAGTTTGTCTTAGAGGCCGATTCATTAATAGCGCCAGGTAGCGACAGATGAGCGACTGAAGTATGGCGCTATGAGCGCCGCTAGCGTACACCGCGGGCGGTAGCGATTCGCTATAGCAGGCCTCCTCAGTCGCTACCTGGCGTTGTTGGGAACAACGCCTACATTGCTGAATATGATGTTTGAGCTCAGCTTTGTAGGCGCTGTCATTTTGACCAAGCTATTCAACACAGCGCCTGCTGTGGGCTTGAAATCAATGTTAGTACCTTCACAAGTAAACACATTGCAACATGTTTCTTTTAATTTTTTTTATTTTGGTTTGAAATGTTTTTCGAATTAAAGGAAAATTATAAAAAAAACAAAAGGAATGTTCAAGAAGATTCTCGGGGTGCCTGAAAAATATTAAAAAGTGCAGTTAGTATTTAGATTTAATGTGGCTTTTTCGCTGTAAAAAAATAATGCATTCATTTGTTACAAACATTTGGGTCCAACTTGCACAACAACCCTAATTGTTATGTTGTTCAGCTTCCACCCCCCCTTATAGTGGTTTTGGTCATCTTACACCCCCCTTATAGTGGTTTTGGTCATCTTACTCCCCCCTTATAGTGGTTTGGGTCATCTTACACCCCCCTTATAGTGGTTTGGGTCATCTTACACCCCCCTTATAGTGGTTTGGGTCATCTTACACCCCCCTTATAGTGGTTTTGGTCATCTTACTCCCCCCTTATAGTGGTTTTGGTCATCTTACACCCCCCTTATAGTGGTTTGGGTCATCTTACACCCCCCTTATAGTGGTTTTGGTCATCTTACACCCCCCCTTATAGTGGTTTGGGTCATCTTACACCCCCCTTATAGTGGTTTTGGTCATCTTACACCCCCCCTTATAGTGGTTTGGGTCATCTTACACCCCCCCCCCTTATAGTGGTTTGGGTCATCTTACACCCTCCTTATAGTGGTTTTGGTCATCTTACTCCCCCCTTATAGTGGTTTTGGTCATCTTACACCCCCCTTATAGTGGTTTTGGTCATCTTACACCCCCCTTATAGTGGTTTTGGTCATCTTACACCCCCCCTTATAGTGGTTTGGGTCCTCTTACACCCCCCTTATAGTGGTTTGGGTCATCTTACACCCCCCTTATAGTGGTTGTGGTCATCTTACTCCCCCCTTATAGTGGTTTTGGTCATCTTACACCCCCCTTATAGTGGTTTTGGACAAATTAGGGTAGGGTAGTTAGCTTACCGCAAAAAATGAAGTGATCATGCTTTCCCTTAGCTCATTGCCAGTCTGGGTGTCCTCACTTCTTTCTGCGGGCAAGTTGGGGATTTTGGGCACCAGTGCTGTCTCTTCAGGGGATTGGATTCTGTGGCATATACAAATGTTGTGGAGCACACAGCAGGCGAGGATGATCTTGGAGACCTTCTGTGGACTGTACAGCATCTCTCCTCCTGGGCGTGCCAAACATAGAAAGCGTGCTTTCAGCAGGCCGATGGTTCGTTCCACAATGCTTCGGGTTTTGCGGTGTGCTGCATTGTAGCGTTCATGGGCAGAGGTTTGTGGGCTTCTGACCGGAGTCATCACCCACGTTCTCTGCCCATATCCCTTGTCCGCTGTAGAAAAAACACAAGGAGAGAGACAGCAGTTAGTACTAGTACATGTTTTGGTTTTCATTTTTACTAATTTCGCTTACTAGGCCACATATTTTAGGCCAAATACTTTGACATGGTTAATTATTTACCCAGTAGCCAGCCAGCTGGCATTTCGTTGTTCTCAAACTTCCGGCACAGGACTGTCCGCTGCAGGACAAAAGAATCGTGGCATGAGCCGGGGAACTCACCGCCCGCAGCTTCATTTCGTGGTCACAGACCACCATGATGTTAATTGAATGAAATTGCTTCCGGTTTCGGAAATACAGCTCCTGTGCACGGGGAGGGCGGAAAGGGATATGTGTACCATCAACGCACCCTAGCACATTCGGGATCCCTCCCATCAGATAGAAGGCATGTTTTATTTTGGCAACCTCCTCCTCATCCTCAGGAAACTTGATGTAAATAGGGATCAAATCACAAATCGCCAGAACTACCTGGATTAATATGCGGCTCATTGTAGCCTGGCTGATCCCGCTGAGGAGGGCAGAGGTTGCCTGGAAGGTCCCTCGTGCCAAAATATTAAGAGTGGCACACAGGCGTACTATGCCTGGAATGGATCGAGTGCGTTTGGTGGATGGCTCGATGTTGTGCTTAATCTGATCATATAGGGACTGTAGTGCAGCACGATTCAGACGGAAGCGGCTCCTGATCTGCTCGTCACTTAAGTCCCATACTGAAAGGCGGATTCCAAAGGAGCGGGGTGCCCTAAGCCTCACAGCACCCCGCTCCCTGTCCTCCTGCTCTTCCAGCATACGCATACATCCATCCACCCATACCCCATACATCACCCTCTTATCCATCACACACACTCGACAGATATACCAAATCAGCCAAACAAAACCAAAAACCACAAACACACCATACACACAAACAATCACACTCCTCACACACTCACTACAATGCAGCTCACCACAAAACCAGAAGTATAGTGGTCCAAACCACCAGCCTGCTGAAAACCAGCTTTCTAAGTTAGGCACAACCAAGAGGGGAGTTGCTGCACAGCCCACAAAAGGCCCCAAAATCAAGCCTCACTTGCTGTATGCTCCACAATATTTGCATATGCCAACAAAATCAATCTCCTAAAGAAACAGCACTGATGTCAGAAATCACCCAACAAGCCACAGAGAGTGAGGACCAAACCCAGCCAGACACTCAAATGAGCTAAGGGAAACAAGCACCACACCACAGCCTTTGCCACAGTGTAACAATACCAGAAGCTTGCCAAATCCAGCCATTTATACTTCACTTTCAAAAAGGACAGGTCCGCTTTACCGCCTTTTGCGTTGCTCTGCTATTTCCGGCCTCCAATTAGCTGACCCAGGTGTGCGTGAAACGGAGTGCGCACACGCACGCTAGTAGCGCTACTAGCGTACGTGAGCCTAAACTTGCGTGCATTAACGGACATGGCTGAAAATTCTGTGGTGGACCAATGAAAGGTAAGCTGCTCTTGATTTAAATAGCCGTTTGTATAGCCAAATGTCACAAGTGTTTACTATACATGAATACATTGTTGTCTTTGGTTGTGTGTTGTTTTGTTAATGAGGTCTGTAATTAGTTAATTGGCTACCACACATGGTTCAATCACTGCATTTGAGCTGTGGCTACAAGCACCTTGCCAGTATGTGTTAATCAATTAAGTGGGCCTGTTTGTGATTGGCTGTTAGAGTACATAAAACCTGCCCAACCCAAAGAGAGGGCGATGCCATTCTGTAGTCTGCATGCGTGCTTGTTGGTTGTGTATTGGTGTGTGTGTGCAGCTACAGGATGGAGCCAAATTCAGGACATCTGCCGGCCACAGCAGGCCCAAGTAGGAGTGTGGTGGGTGCTGTGCGCAGACCTCCCTTAAGGAAAAGGGCCCAGCCTGAAGGTGGTGCAGCACCCCAGGCTAAGCGCCCAGGTGCCAAGAGGGAGCCTGAATTTAATTTGGCAGAGAATAATAATCTTGTTCGCCTGACCCTTGCGAAATGGGAGCTGCTCTTTGGCTCCCAAAGCAAGTCAATAGGCAAACAAGAAAGAAGCAAACTGTGGGATGCCATTGGTGAGGAGCTTACTAGCAGTGCTCAACACCCACGTAGTGGCCCATCCTGCAGGAAACGCTTCTACACTTTGAGAGGGGCCCTTATGAAAAAGATGAACCACGATCTTGATGTCGAGAGTGGGACCATCCAGGGTCCAAAGAGTACCTACAGGCCGTATGAGGAGATGCTGAAGGGGAAAATTCCACTTGCTCGGCTGCAGGGTGTGGATCCTGGGGATGACACCACAGGTTGGACTGAAGGTACATATTTTCTTTCTATTTTGTGATGGTAATGTTAATGTATGTGATTAGCTTGTTCTCTTTCTGCCCAACTAACAGTAGGACCTGTGAAGTAGTACATTATACCTCATAAATGTTTTACTTTCATGTGTGTTGCTTTCTGCATAGGTGCACATGGTGCTGTCCATGATTCGGGGGAGGAGGAGGACACCCCAAATCCTGCCCTTCAACCAACCTCCAGCCTAACCCAGTCTGCCATTGAAGGTATTTCACACTAATTTAGGGGCTGGTTGTTTTTGCCCAAAATGGGTGTGGGAGCACCTCAAACAATAGCTTGTACCACTGTTGAGGATTACTAATATGGACATGCGGCCTAATTTCACGCCCACTTTAACCCTCACAGCAACTAACTAACAAGGCCCTAACATGTGTAGCTATGTGGGAAGGCAGAGATGTGTGGCCATATATCTGCATATACATGTGTAAGCCACACTGGCCTTGATTAGTGAATATTATTGAATGAGCTGCTCACACACACCTAAATGCATGTTTTATTTTGTGCGGCACATTACCAATGGCTAAATGTTTGCTTTGTTTTTGCCTAGCTGCCCCGCCATTGGCACCAGCATCTCCTCAGGAGCCAAGGTACTCTTTGGATGCCGGTAAGTGCATGTGTCAACCTTGCTTTAGCCGCTTTAACACAAGTGCATGTCTATCATTCCTCTTTTTGATTTGTAGGCCAAGTGACTGGTTCATCTTTGGACCCCACTTCCGATGTTGCAGGTCAACAGGACCCTGTTGGTGTGTATTGCAATAAATAATGTATCCTTTATGCTGTTTATGTTACACTGGTTCAATTGGGTTAGTCTAATAATCTACATGTTTGCTCTGTCAACTTGAAGATGCCTATTTTGAGTGCTTTTTCCATCCCCAGGGTCAGTCTAATAGTTTTTGGAGTGATTGCAATGCATTTTTTGAGTATATTTAAAGACAAACCTTCACCCAAGTAGTTGGAGGAATATTTAGAGACATTAATTGTGTCTTTTAGTTGGCCAGAATATCGGAAGTGGCTGTCCGGAAAGGGCCCTTCACGTTGAGGCTGCCAGAGATGAGGGTAAGTTGTTTTGGCTTGATGATCTAGTATGTATTTTTGCTCTACTTTTGTTGCACTTTATTCGGCCAACTTGTGTTTAAACATGTATTTTCCAGGGCAAAGCTCGAGTGAGGTCCCCACTCCAGACATCTGGGAGATGGCGGGTATGTGTAATTTTAGCAATGTGTCTGATCTTATTTGGCCCAATTATTGCCTCATATTCCTCTAACATACATGTTAGCAATCTGAGTTTCCAATATACCTTTTGGCAAGTGTGTAATCTTGCACTTTGTGGAGGGATGGCCTCGAAAGGCTATCCATGTTACATTTGAGTTTGGTCCACTGACCTACTAACCTGAATTTCCTGTTTAGCATATGCCAACTTGCCGGAGCTCTCGGATGTTGATTTGCCCCTCTCTGGCAGCGATACCCCGCTCCTACCTGTGCCGGACGACACGGAGGTAACATGGCTGATTTAGAGGACCAATAACCACATTGCCATGTTCGTGTGTAGGCGATGAACCAACATGTCACATTTCCTTTCTTGGTTGTTTTTGCAGGAGGCGGGACCAGAACCCCAAGCTGGGACCTCTTCCCAAGTGCCATGCGGCCAAGCTTCAGAGGCTCAAACAAGGGTAAGTTGTATTGTTACAGTTTGGGCAAATGATTTTGAGGGGCATAGCTGCATTGGTTCTGTTTGACTAAAATGTGTTTTTCTATTTTGTTAGCCTCAAACCAGAGCAAGAGGAGGTGTGGCACCAACCAGTCATGATTTTTATGAGCTAGGGGTCCGGATGCTGGAGGACTACAGTCACCAACAGCCGCGTGATGGAACTAATGAGCGCATTGCGGCGTTGGAACATCAGGTGCTGATGTGTCAGCAACAAAATGAGGCCCAGCAGCGCCAGATAGACCAGTTGCTCCAAAACCAACAACATAACCAGGAACTTGGTCGCCTCGGCAATCTAATAGAGCAATCTCTCCAGCGACAGGAAGAATGTCTCCAGCGGCAGGAACAAAGTTTGTTGTTGACACAACAGCTCATACAACAGCAGTCTATTTTTTTTACTGCACTGTTGGCCCCCAACACCGCCCCTAGCAATGACTCCCAACCTCCCCGGCCACCCAGCCAAGAATATTAATTTGTTTGTGGCTCTAATTTCTTTGTGTAAATAGATTTGATTAACCCACCTCTAAATTGTGTTTTTCCTAAGACATAGCTAAGAACACAGTCAGGGATGAGTATCTTGATCTACATATGTAAATGTAGGCCAAAATTTATGCCACACATTTGTGACCATAGCTTACTATGGTTTACACATTAAATGGCTACAAAGGTATGGCAAAATTTACACACAAATGGGTTTGTAGACACTTAAACTATGCTTGGCAAGGCACAACACACTGTAATTAGCAAAATAGAACAATTTTAATTAGAAAGGTGGGCAACAGGCCCAACATTTGCCCACAAAGGGGCTAAAACAAGGGGCCAGTCATCACCCCACCCTAACGCCGACGCCTCTTCTTGGCCAGCAGTATAAGGCGAAGACGCCGGATCGACCACCACAGTCTGCGATGCTGGTTTTCACAAGCTGTAGAGAGTAAAAAAAAAACAGATTTAATAAATGGAATGTGACCTCAACAGACACAGATGTAGCAATGTAATGTCAGGGGGTCCAATTAGCTGACGCTCACATTAACATTGTTTCCCACTGTGCCCTTAGGTGTTACCATTATATGAGTACTAGTGGCTGGCTTAAATGTGGCCACCACATCCCAAGCATACATGTACTCTTAACTCTTGGTAATCATAGAAGGTATAAGTCCCAGTGTGGACATTTATGTGTTTAGTCACAGCCAAACATCAGGGCCTAAGTCCTAACGAGTAAACTAGTTTGGCCAAGAATCTTAGAGGTCATGACCTAAGCAGGCCCATTTGGTTGGGTAGAAACCACAAATTGTCTCTATGTGGCAAACTCAAGAATGTGAGGCAACAATCAAGCATGCAGACATGCATGTAGGATTGTTGGCCAAACACATGTAACCTAGATGTGTGTTGCTTAAACACATAGGTACATTGTAAATGTCTGCAGAATTGACTATAAGACATAGGGTTCACAAGTCTTTAGGCATATGAAGTGGGATGTACTCACCATCGCAGCTGTGGCGGGGGCCCATGCTGCTGGCCGTCCCGGGAGGTGTGGTGGTGATGTACACCGGCTCCGCCTGCGTGGCAACATCTGTCATGAGAAAGCAAAAGAGAAAAGCAAAATTAGTGGGCCAATGACACCTGACTATTTGTCATCCATCTGGTTAGGGAGTCTGCAAAAACAAATGCTTGCATGGTTACACACATGTTGTCCAACATTAGCATATTTCCTGGTCCATGAGTTCCTGTAAATTATTTATGGTTGCAACATGGACACATAAAGATAATGTGCCAATAACCTTGACAGTGCAATGCTAAGGAATAATTTGCAGTTGATTGTAGAATGTTACTAGTGTGCAACATGTGTTAGCCGGAACAACTTAACAAAATAACACATTTGCTAGCCCCCATCATGGTGTGGGCAGAAACATAGGGGTGGTTGCCATTTGGATTGCACAGTAGTGGGGTTTGTGATGTTAATGTACATTATCAAACCAGCTTGTACTATGGACCAGGAAACATGTGTCTGTTAAAAGTGGGCCAATACCCAGGATTGATACTATTCTGTGTTTTGGTCCGCTTTGGCAGAGCACAACAATTTGAGTGAGACACCGTCCGCCGCCGCTGCCTTCCGCACATCACTCCTCCAGTGTGTGCGCACGCGCAGCCCATTAGGAAACAGAGAGCGCAGGTGCACACACATCTAGAGGGGCACGCAGGAGGCTGCGGCGGTGGCTTCTGCCAACCCCAATGAGGTAAGGAGTTTGTGGGCTTTTTTTTGGGGGGGGCCCTGGGTGAGGGAGGTGATTGGGCATGGAAGCTTAGAGATTCCAAGCACAATCAACAATGGGTGTTGGTCCACTTTAAGGAATGTCATAACATATGGAATGTGAGGGATAACAACAAACACTTACCATGACTATGCCCGTGGAGAAGGCGTTGCCAAAAGGCCATGGATGTGCCGCCTATATGATGCCCTGCAAATTAGAGAGGAATGGCAAGGGCTAAGTACAAATGGCCATATGTAACCGGTCACAGACTAACACTGACTAAATGTGCACTCACCAGGGGATGATCCGCCACTTGAAGCCCAGGGAGGGCTCTGAGGAGGAGGCGGGGAGCCTCGGCTCCTCACACTCTGCTCCGAGGATACCCCAGCCAAAGGGCCACCCTCTCACTCCCTGCTCCTTCAGGGAGTGTGGTAGAGTCCACATCTTCCACCCCACTTGGACTCCCCACTTGAGAGTGGCCCCTTGGCTGGTGAGACTCCTCAGAGTCAGAGTGTGAGGAGCTGAGGCTTGATCCTGCCAGCCCCCCAGCAGCACACTCCTCTGGGGCGTCATCCCCTTCCTCCCCTGGGTCCTCTAAATAGGAGCCACGAGAGGGACCCTCCCCCGATGACTCCCCCGAGTCCGCCTGCCTCGTTCGGGGGAGGACTCCCTTCCCACGTTTCCCCAGGGGAGGACGCTTATCTGTGTTGAGGGGGTGAATGAAAATAATTAATATTAATACCCCAAATGGACACAGCTTTGCAGATTATTTAAACAAAAGTATAAACATAGCATAAGCTTAAACTTACCTGATGCGTAGGCATCATATAGGCGGTACACGCCTTCAGGGTCCCGGCGCTTGAAGTCCGACCACTTCTGCTGGATAGCTCGGACTGAGAGGTGGGTGTCAAAGCGCCGGGACACTGTGGCCTTCACCTCCATGGCAATGCGCTTTTTGCCCCCACGGGCATAGTCATATTGGTGGATGCAGAAATCCTATGAGCAATGAAAAACAAACACAAATCAATACATGACATCAGAACAATGGCATAAACAGTTATACTGAGAACAGATTAAAGTGGACCAACACCCTGGATTTTGACTATTCTGGGTTTGGGTCCACTTTGGTGGGGCACACCAATCGGGGGTGGGCCGCTGTCTGAAACCCCCTGGGAAGGCCAGAAATACACCACTGACCACGCTCCCACGTGACTTCGCCAGGCTAGCACAGCGCTCTGCGCCGCTGTGGTATGCGCGTCCAAGCCCGCTTGGACGTGCATACCAGCTCAGCTGCCTCTGAGCGCTGTAGGACGCGTGTGGCGTTTCACTCTAACAGGGAGGGCGCCTGCGCAGGCCATTAACAAATGTCTGGCGCAGGGGCCCACCCCGCTAGAGGGAAGCGCAAGACGCATCCGCGGATCACGCATGCAGAGATGGGACGGGGCTGAGGTAAGGTTTTTGGGCCTCCAGGGGGGTTCATCCCCGCAGGACATCCAGATTTGGGATGCCCCGCGGGGAGTGATCAGATTGGTCCTGAAAACTAAGAGATTTCAGGGCCAATCCCCCCTGTGTGTTGGTCCACTTTAAACATAAAATCCAAGATAAACATACTCACTTTGACCACCTGGCCGTTTACGCGGCTATCCACCCTCTGACGCTTGCATTTTGCTTGCCCAGGAGGGGAAGGGGTGGGAGGGGGGTTAGGTGGGGGAGGTGAGGTATGTGGAGGAGGTGGGGGAGGGGTGGTGGGGTCAGAATCAGAGGAGGAGCTGG
Source organism: Gastrophryne carolinensis (assembly GCA_027917425.1). NCBI lineage: Eukaryota > Metazoa > Chordata > Amphibia > Anura > Microhylidae > Gastrophryne > Gastrophryne carolinensis. The sequence goes on along the minus strand of CM051237.1, from coordinate 386,845,519 downwards.
GGAGGCACAGAATCTGTCTCCTGGGCAGCATGGTGGAAACGCAAAGGAGGAAACAGGAACCGGATATGACCAAAGCGACAGGGGCCAAAAAAAAAAAAAACGCTCATCGCAAAAGGAACCAGCTAATATCCGCTATGTGTAAGCTAAGTGGCGGAACTAGTCGATTTACGCATTCCAAAAAGCTATTGGACTAAGCGCTAGTAATTTTTAGCTTTATGTGGCTTTGAAACGCAAAGGAGGAAACAGGAAACGGATATGACCAAAGCAACTGGGAAAAAAAAAACGCTCCGCGCACCAGGAACAAGCTAATATCAGCTATGTGCAAGCTAAGTGGCGGAAAAACACAATTTACACATTAACACAAGCTATTGGACAAAGCGCAAGAAAGTTAAAGCTTTATGGGGCTTTGAAACGCAAAGGAGGAAACAGGAACCGGATATGACCAAAGCAACTGTGCAAAAAATTCAAAAAAAAAAACCTCCGCGCACCAGGAACAAGCTAATATCAGCTATGTGCAAGCTAAGTGGCGGGAAAAAGTACATTTACACCTTACAACAAGCTATTGGCAAAGACGCCATTAATTATTAGCTTGATTTAGCAGGGGGTTCAAGATCCTGTAATGCATAGGTCCTTGAAAACCAAAAAGCTTGGTGCTTAAAAATACAAATCTTATTCCTTCATAAAATAATCACACAATAAAACTATCCAACTACATGATAATGTGGCACACAGGAGAATGCATAATGGGTTGTTATGAGCTTGTACGCCTGAATAAATCCTGCAGAATGTGGACATGCACGCTCACAACTACAGTGTATTCATTAAGAACGACTGGGGTCGCGGGAAGTGAATTCCTGGAAAATGGCAGAAGGGCACATGTATGAACAGCACAGCACAGCACAGCGCAGCACAGCGACGCTCGCGCCGCCACATAGCGAATCAAAACAGCGACTGCACAAACTCTGACCACCACAGATTCATCAAGGACAGGGCTGCCGAATAGCTTGGGCGCTGACAATTTCGATGAGCGAACGTGAGCGCCAAACATCACTGACTAAAAAGTAGCTTTACAAGCCCCGTGTGTTGTGAAAACAAGCGATTTTGAGCCCAATGAGTTTGGTGGGAGGAGATGCATTTTAGATGTCACTCACAACATTACAGTGTAAAAATTACAACTTTCATCTAAAAAAGAAAAATAACAAGACAGATTAATAAAACATATCCCAAGAAACGTGTTGAATTTTGTGCAAAAGACAAGAACACAAAAACCACTTAAAACAATCATTGCAGTGTCTGCCATTGAAATGTATGGGAGAGCGGCAGGTAGCGACAGGTCAGACCTGGCGCTGTGATGGGATTAGCAGCGGCGCTGTTCGTTGCAGTCGGCTACATGATGAATCCCGCGCTAGCCGTCGCTCTCGCCGGCGCTAGCCTCATTTAGCTTGATAAATGCGTCATTGTGGCCGACGCCGGGCGTACTTGAGTCGGTAGCCGCCGTTAGCTGGCGGGACCTGGCGCTCGTCAGACACTACCTGGCGCTATCGCTTGATGAATAAGGGCCCTAGCCTTTATTGGTGTAGTAAGTATATTTATCTTGATTGAAGCGGACCAAAAGTCCATTAATGAAAAGCGCAGAGCACTTACTCACCTTATGGGTGCAGGTCCGGATGCTCCTACAGCATACAGCCAACTACTGTTCGCTTTACAGCCGCTTTTACCAGCTGCTTCTGGGTCCATGTAGTGCAGTAAACCGGGCAACATGATGCTGCAGAAGTTCACAGCTTCTTTCCCTGAAGTCCCCCACAGCAATGCCGCCGCCGCCACTCGTTGGAAGAAGAAATGCAGGCTGCTCTCTGTGAGGAGCAGGTGCGAGGTCAAAGACTGCAACTAGGAGGATTGTGGGATAGCAAGATGGTGGCACCGGACCAAGATGATCAGAGGCCGGTAGCCTGATAAGGCGAGTAGGTATTTAATAAGCATGCATTCCCCATGACCTTTTTGATTAACAACCTTTAGGGTGCTTTTTGTTTTCTGTGAAGCCAAATTCACAAAGAATATTAGGCAATAAAGCTATAGATAAGATGAATGTAGTTAACTGGCTAAAGTTATACTGCCCATCTTCACAAAGGAATCAAATTCCTACAAATCAGTAATTGGTGCCGCTGCTATCCATGTTGAAGTGTTAGTGAGTGAGCTTATCTGAGCAGTGGCTATAGCAGCAGTGTTCTGTGTGTACAGGGTTCATTTTATCTTCTTATAGATCTTGGACAGACGGTTGGTAAAACAACAGATTGCAGATGAACTGCTTCCATAAAACACACTTTTGCTAACATAAAAAATCACAAAATGACTACTTTTTGGCATACAATAATATACACCTTCAAAGATGCTGCTGAAAGTGGACTTTACCTATAAAGAAAGTCTATTCAGCCTTGATGTCTTCTGATCCCAGTATCATGGGGCATCTTGATCTGGAAAAGTTTTTCTACATATCCCCCAGCCGGTAGAACTGGGAGTGGCCAGCCTTTACTCAATGCTTCCATGTTCCTTCAAATTATACTGATTCAGATTGTTTTAGTTTGATTCATATTTCAACAAAAATATGTGAAATTCATCTTTAAAAAATAAGTTGGTACCTTTTTCTATGGAAACGGTAATTTGTTATACTTAACATATTTAAAGTGGACCTAAACGCTTTCTCGCACCTATAGGACATTTGGTTTTGGACACCCATCTGCTTAATACATCACAAAAATGCTCATGGGCAGACACTTCCCCCTTCCATGCTCCGATAACATCCTGTGTGTGCAAGAGCTGCACAGACTGTCCATATGATCACAGAAAAGTAGAAAAATGTCCGTAGAAATGTAGGAGAGCATGAGTAATATTGTACAAGCATTTACATGATTGGGCATTCAAAACAAGGAAAACTGCTAAAAGGGGACATTTGTCACTTGTATTGTGTATTTGATTAGAGTATTTAATTAGAGACTGGACTTCAACCTTAACATACATGTTTGAAAATAGTGTCCAAAGAAACTTAAAACAATGCTGGTACTGGTAATAATACTGCCCAAAAATTCTGATGTGGGGATGAGCCTTTGGATTTTAGGGTAAGATGTTTATAATGTTGATTGTAATCACAAATTGACAAAATTAACCTAGGTTATGGTTCTTGGGAATTCCTGGTAGTCCTGAGAATGGCTAGGCGATGAAAGCTTGTGATAGTTTGCTCTGAACCAATGAGGGTAAACCCGGACGTAAGATGGGAAAATGCTAGAAAAAACTAGATGTCACTGATGGTAATAAAAAGTCAAAAATTTCTAAGGACGTCTCTGATTTTTGTGTTAGTCCTAGGTTCGAAGTTGGCTTAGCCATTGACTGGTTACATTTAGAAAGTGTTACTCATGAATTATGTTAATAATAAAAGTGCACCAAAACCCGGGATTATCACTATCCTGGGATCTGGTCCTTCCTCACTGTGTAAAACCTCCAGGTCGCAGAGCTTACTCACCTCTTCTCGAGCCCACGCCGCGGCTAGAGCTGCACACAGGCATCCTAACTACACTTGCGAGCGACGTAAGCCATCACTCGACTTCCTTTACATGTGTGCGGCACCGCACAACCATTCAGTTGTGGCTACGGGGCCATGCACAGCCAAGAAGGGAGGTGAGTGATGCCGGTGTATCCAGTTTTATATAGGTTCTTGGACAAGAGAGTATCAGTGGGTCCCTTTGTGGTTTGTCACGTCACGTGCCACATCACATTGTTACTCTTCAGCTCAGTTAGCTGTGATGGGTCCTTCTCTGCTGCTGTCACTGATGGCCCTACAGTCCTCACTGGCTTCTCCTTGGCACTACTTGTCCTCTTGTCCTTGTCACCTTCTCCATTGCTGCTAAACATCTTCTGGTCTTGAGGTCAACTGTGAGAATGCCTGCACACAGGATCCTACCAGTTTGGTAAGTAGGATTCACCAGAGAATCATCCCTGACTAGATGCGTCTAAGTGGGCCCCTAAAGATTTCAGGGGCCCTGGCACTTGCCCGGTTAGGCCTAGTTCTGATATCGGCCCTGTAATTTGAGTAGCTTCTTGAGGCTAGTATGCCATGCTACATCAAACATTGATGATGTAATGCTTCGAAAATAGGGCACACCATTGCACACAACAGCGTACTATGGCTAGTCCTGGCATTTTAAAAGTTGTTTATAGTATGAATAAATGATTGTAATGCCACTGTTTTTTTAATTAATGTAGTTATATTATTAGTGATTATTGGTGATTAAATGAAGTTTAAAAACACATTTATTTGAAATAAGTTAAAGATTTTCATGGGGTTTACATACATTTTTTCATAACGGTATATTTATGTGGGCGGTCAACTCGTTTACTGTGACATACTGACTTGTTTCAGTGAAATCACAAAAACAACATGTGTTGCAGAGCTGTCAATCACACGCCTCTCTTCTAAAACTCCTATTCAGCAAAGCCTGGCACCATAGTAGACAACTATGGCACAACTTTATTAGGCAAAGTACTGATCGACAGGCACTTAGAATGATTGCTTTCCTATTCCTAGCTGCAGCTCTCACTGACTCATCTCCTATTTGTGCCTACTTGTGCATATCACATCTATCTCTTCAAGCAGTAAATTGTTATATATATATTTTGAAGGTGTAAGAAAATACATTAGTTTAAAACCTGGTTACTCTAAATGTTTGGGAAACCACTATCCTACTCATGTCACCTTCATCTATTTTTAATCCCATGCAGTGTGCTTATTCCTCTTCTTCATAATGCATTATAATACATTATAAAATACACAAAAAGGGGGCTTAGTTTGAATTTTGTACATTTTACTGTCTAATAAACAAAACCGCAATTATATGTAAAATGTAGTATTAGGTACA